>JASDQU010339265.1:0-12490 GCA_032191745.1 Picea mariana
ATGGGTGTTTGTGTTTCATGTCTGCAAAGCCTCCAGTATGTAGAGTGCATAGAGGACCTTGTGATGTTAAGACTACATTTTGTCTTGTAAAGGCCAATGCTTTATCTGCACTAGTGAACCTTTTGCAAGAACGTGAGGGTAACACTGTTGGTGCAGCAGTTCATGCACTTGCAACGTTGGTAAGTGACGATGACATTTTGAGCAAGGGAGCTACTGTACTAAATCAAGAGAAGGCTATTGACCCTGTGATTGAAATTCTTTCTCGGGGAACAACAGAGTCCAAAGAAGAGGCAGTGAGACTTTTAGAGAAGTTATTTAATATTAAGGAAATTGTAGAAGCATATGCATCCAAAGCAAGGATTCCTCTTGTGGATCTGGCAACTCAAACGCATTGGGGTGGATCACTTAGGAAAAAAGCAGCCAACGTCTTGGCACAGTTAGAAGTTAGACAAGAAACATCAAGTTATTTTTGATATAGATTTCCATTGCTTGCAAGTTGCAGTGCATTTCATAGCGTTCTTGTTTTTCTTGTTCCTACCAGGGGTCATTACTTCTAATTTGCATGTGTAGCATGTAAGCTCCTAAAGGAATATGAGACATGTTGGCTCGCAGATATAACACTTTTTGAACCCTCTACATTCACTTCTACACCCCTTATTTCTCTCTCTCACCTTATAAACGCATTTATATTTTCACTCATACAACTAAATACCCAGCAAGTCTAGTAACGTATGGTCATCTCTTAATTTCCTTTCATTTTAATGATTAAATACAATTTTTTTAAAGGTTCATGACTTATTGTATTAGAAATGCAACATTCTTTGATTTCAGGTGGACATGTACGATGAGGACTCTCCATAATTCAGAATGTTCTAGCTCACTCAGACAGAGTCTCATCTCATCTCACTCGAACCATATGATGACTCGTACAATCTTCATCTCTGGATTTGATACATTTTATTGCAGATTCTTGGCTTCTTTCATGATTGGGTTGCTAAGGTTTTTCATACTTATGAAGTCTTCTTCTTATGGATTCTTGCAAAACCTCACTCATATGCTGTGGCACTCTTCTTGATATCATTGCAACACTATTACAAGAAAATGCATCCATTTTTCTATCACTACTACCTTCAAACATCAGGCACTCCCAGCTGTGTGTACAAGCTACTAAACAGAGGTGTTCCAAATCTTATTAATGGTATCACTCATTGTAACAATGGAATGGCAGATAATGATGAAGGATTTGTGCATTGGTTAAGCTATTTGTTTTCCTGGGTTCTGGATGTCGCCATCAAGAGTTTAAATGCTGAGCGCCATTCCTGGGATATTTTTCTCTTTAACATAATGTTGATACTAAACAAAACTTACCAGTACCATGTACCAGCTCATACCCAGTGAAGATATCAACGAAGCTGCTAAATTTACCCAGCTCTTAGAAGGTTTGGAAGGTTTGATAAGGGAAATTGGATAAGTTGACAGCATATGCTCAGAGTGCAGGGGTTCTTCTCAGGGGTTCCTATTAATCAAGATGGACAGTTCTTGGGACTGTTAACATTCTATTACCGTGCCAGTATTAAAGAGGTGAATTCGTTTGCATGAGGACATGCAAAAAGCTAGGCATGGGGGGATGTTGGGCTAAGGATTTATAACATTTTTTTGCTGGTTCTTGAAGATATTGTTTACTCTCCTGAAGTCTTTTGTTAAGAAAATGGCATTCTTTCTGTGCTATTCATATTCTGTTACACATATATGGGCCTTGGAGCACAACCGCTCAAAACACAAGATAATATCCCAATATGTGCTTCAATCATTGGACAAAAGCTTGCTCTGCATTCACTGGAGCTTGGCCCTGAATGGGTGAAGGAAAGGGTTTAAAAACAAATATATAATGTGGATGCACTGTCACCTCTTGGTGCAAATGCTGTAAAGGGTAGATAAGGAGTAATTTATCTCTGGAGCAAAGTTACCAACTGGTGCTTCTGATGATATTGAAGTTGTTAAATGGTTTGCAAAAAGACATGGGGTTATTGTTATCCCCGGTAGTGCTAGTGGAGGACTAGGGTATGTTTGTGTTTTATTTGGGAATGATTTCGGCAATATTATTCAATATGTGCAAATTGTTAAGGTCATCATTTACTTTAGTTTCTGGGGTTATTGGGCAATATGCAAAATGCCAAGATAAGCTAAACAGAGTGCTCTGCGATTTGAGGAGGAATCTCTACAGCTGGACCTTTCCTTGACAGAATAGTTGGCGCCCTCTGCCACTTCCTAAATCCGTGCATGTGTAACGCACTCATAAATTCATGCATGTGTAACGCAGGGGGGAAACTATTTGTTTGAGAACTCAATAGCTGGCATCAAGCATTTAAATTTGTGCATAACGCAAGGAAGAAAATCGTGGCATGATTGAATGTGTAAAACGTGTCTCATCCTCCGGGGATAGTCTTAAAACCATTTTATAACTTCTTGGGCACAAAGCCATGCCGGGTGGATTGCCCAGAGGGGGAACGAGCTCAAAATGAGATTGCTACGTTGCAACCTCCAGCTAAAAGTGGGCAACTCATTAGCATGGAAAAATATGCTCGATTTTCTATTTTAATTGTTCCCAGTTTTCTTGCATTAGGTTGGACAAAACCTCTGGATCCTATTGTAATGTAACCATTCCTAATACATTGCTTATCTTGATGGGAGGAGCAAAAATGTAACCGATCTACATTCTAGATAGGAGCTCATCTCGAACAGAGAGGATAAGAGAGGATGCTTGAGAAAAGAGGAGAGATCGGAAACGTCATATGAGGCTGCTATGCTTGAGATATGATGGGGGAATAGCTGATACAGAGAACACAGCTTGGAGGAATGTAATCATTTTTGAGTAAATGAAATAGAACAATAACACATTTTTCTTATTTTAGTCTTCTGTCTTTTTATTAGTTCTGAAGCTTGTCTACAAGAATGGCTTAATGGTTAATCATCAATGCAACTTGGATAGGAAGGCCCCCCTGCCCAGGATTGCAGTACATCTTCAGTTATAATAGAAAGATGGTTGTAGGTTCTTTTTCTCAGAAATCGTGTTTAGTTTCTAGCAGTTTAATTTCAGTCCTGTTCATGAGTTGTAATGGTTCAGTTCACTTGGCATAAGAGTAGAAGAAACTTAATTGTTTTCAACCATCAGTGCGCAGTAGATCTGTTACATGCATATTAATACAGAATAGTTTTATGAAGTTAGTGCAGAACAGTACCAAGTAGTACAGAGTAGTGCAAACGAGTGCAGAACAGAGTAGAGTACAGTAGCTTCTTTCAGAAAGATTCTTTTAACAGTTCAGGGATTAGTTTGGCATTCTTTAAACCCCCTCTTCAACCCTACATTTCCAGTGCTGGTTCCTCTAAGTCTACCTTCCCGAGCTGACAATTAAATGTTGATTTACATGGTATATCTGCAGCTTGACAAGTATTATTCTTGTCTATTGTTTTCCTCTTATTGTTCTTGTTCCAGGAAGGTCACATGTGATAAATATGAGGGACGCTATAGTGATGGTTGTAGGAGGAAAAATATTAGATGGTATCTAGTTTGAGACATGGAGAAAACTGTCCAATTTGTAGACATGACCGTATACATCCATGTACCGAAGAAGAAGAAGCTACTTTTTCAAGATACAAAACATCTCATATGGAGACTAATCATGAGGAGCAAAAGGCTCCAAAGATGACAAAAGAAATCCCTCTAGTGTAGTTGATCACTCTTCATATCATCATGAAGAGTTAGTAGAGCTAGAAGGGCCTGCCCAGAATCATTACAGTAACTGGGAAGAGACCAACATGGTCTTGTGACACTTTGAAGGATGCAAAGCCATATAACCTTGACAAGCCATATCATGAGGAGCAGATGGATCCACCAGTGGTGAGGAAAGTGAACCCACCAAATACCAACTCAAAAGGAGCTAGAGTTCAGAGGGGGTTATCTCTCATGATCTAGTAAGAAGGAACAACCACCCTAGGACCATTCATAGAAATGTACAAAGCCTTATTTGTGTCCATAGGATTCTCCCAGCAAGAGGGAGAAGACTATGACGAGACACTTTATCCATTAATAAGAAGAAGTATATATAGAGAAACCACAAGATACTTAGAAGGAGTCTCATGTACGCAGATTGAAGAAGGATTTGTATGGATCTAAGCAAACACACATAGGATGGTATGGTAGAATAGAAAACTTCCCGATGATCTTGGGATTTACTAAAAGTAAAGAAGATTCCAGCCTATACTTCAAGGTTGTGGATGGTAGACCAGTGATATTACTGTCATATGTGGATGATATGTTTCTAACAAGAGATGAAAATCTCATCAATAAGAGTAAGAGGAAGCTTGCAGTAGAGTTTGAGATGAAGGACCTAGGCATGATGCATTACTTCTTAGGTCTGTAGGTATGGCAGAGACCAAATGCGATTTTCCTTAATCAAGGAAAATATGCAGTGGATATCCTGAAGAGGTTTGGGACGTTGGATTGTAAGGCCATAACTACATCGATGATAGATAAATTGAAGTTGATGTGTGTCACAACTTAAGAGACATTGGATGCCACCAAATATAGGAAGATGATTTTTTCGTTGATCTACTTGACAAACACAAGACCAAATATATATTTTGCGATGAAAACATTGAGTTAGTACATGGTTAATCCTATACATGTTCATCTGATTGCAACAAAACATGTGATGAGGTACCTGTTATCCCCATCTTGTGGATAAATAAGGAGATGATTTCTCGAAGCCCTCATGTTGCAGATATGGAGTGTCGATAGACTACATGACCAAAAATACCCTTTGCATAGATGGAAAACCAACTCACCACCATAGATGGTCACAGTTTTACAGATGGCGTCCACCACACCAGTTGGCTTATGGAGGGCAGTGGGCCTTGATCCATGAGGTACAAGTCATTATTATTGTGAGAATCATTTCAATATCTAAGCCATTTGATTATGTTGTATCTTAGATTGCTCTAGATTTCATGATATGTTCTTGGACATTATGCCTTTCTCCCCGCTTCACCTTGGTGGTTGACATAGTGCCCTAGTAAGTGGTATTATTTGGGAATGGGTTTTATACTGGTAAATCCCTTAATGAGCCATCGTACATTCTTGACCATACTTACCATTTTCCATCATTATTCCCCTTTATTTCCTTGTATCTTGGGATTTTAGGGTGTATTGACCCAAGAAGGGGTTGTCCCTCATTCTATGGGAAGAAGGGGATAAAGGCCCATAGGGTTTGGTGTTGGGTAAAAGATAAAATCCTTATATAAACCTTCCATATGCTTTTTCCAGGAATCACCCAAGAAAGTAATGAAACACTTATCTTTGAATAAAGGGGACCCAAAATATAATTAAAAATGATTAAAAGGTTAGTTGAAGGATATGAGGTATCATCACGAGCCGAACTATCACATCCATGGATATCAAGTGGTATGACATTGCCATCATATGGTCACCAAACCAGGTCAGTGATTCTCGGTTGCATGGTTGAGATAAAGGGTGTCTCGTCACGAGCCAACCTTCTCATTTCAATTAGGTATTTGTGGCTGACATTTCCACCACCTGGTCACTACGCCAAGGCAGTGATCTTCAATATCTCCTTATTCTACTATGAAATAAAATATAAAGAAATAAAGATAAAAGGAAAATGATGGGATTGGAAAAAATGCATTGCGGATGAAGGTACCACACTCCCTCTACAAAGGCACCCATGAATGACACAATATGACCCCTAGTATGTCATGAGCCCTATGCCCATTGAGTATTGACCCCATCCACCTCATACACTTTACATGGATTAGAGAGGGACCTCTTGGAATCTCTCCTTGACCTAGGGAAAGACCTACAACTTCTCGTCAACTCTCCCATACTTAAGCTTGACAAGTCACATAGTGTCTTTGAGTTGTTAATTGTTTGATATGGTGATCTTTAATGCAGATGCTTGGATGAATTATTTACTGATTAGATTAACTTATCATGATGTTATGACTTGAGATCCTTGGAGGGAGTGTTCATTTTTTTTTGTAGGACCTAGCTGGTGGACAATTTTGGGAGAACAAGCCTAGATTGGGCTTCCATGGGGCTACAAGCCCACATGTTGGATGTCAGGGGCCCGCATGAAGGATGAGAGATGTAAAAATTGGAAGGCATAAAATATGACTTGGAAAACATATCCTATCCCCCACATGCCAAACGTTGTGCATAGGAGAGACAAAACGTCAATTCTAGAGACATGACATCAACTAGAAGGGTTAGGGCTTGGTGGTGAGGTGCCACTCATTTACACATGGATGTTTGAGGACAAGAAGGGTATTCACCATGTATGAGTTCCTAGATTCTTGACACATGGAATTTTGAGGCCCATCCACACTTCTCCAACACCAACGACTTCCTCAAAGTGGAAAAACGTCCTCTAAAGGGGCGACGTCCTCCTAAATTAGGGTTTAATTTGTGCAAAAGTTGAAATTTTAAGTGAATTGTTTAACATTATTTTTTAAGGAGGAAAGATTAGGGTTGTTGACCCCTAATCTTGTGTTTTACTCCTTAATTTGTGGACAATATATGTTAGCTAAAATTTCGTATAAATAGAGATTATAAGATCTCACTCCCTCTTGTGAGAGACTTGGTCTAAAATTTTCGGCCCCCTTGGCTCTTTTAGCTCTTATGCACTTGTTTTATGGCTATTTTATGAATGGTTGATGGAGGAAGGCTTCGCACTAGCTTTGGATGATGCTTTCTATCTCTTGTGGTGAATTGTCTTAGCATTTCTCTTGATCTTGGTATGGTTTTTACTCTCTTTCTATCATTTTATTCAATTCAAGTATTGTTATGCTAGGATATAGGTGGGAAGTATAAGGGAATACACTCCCACCATAGCCTTCATGATCCAAATTATTTTCAGAATGAAATGAAAGCAGAGATATTACAATGAAATCCTCATGAAAATTGCTAGAAACAGAGAAATACGACAATACTTGATTTCTATTAATGAAAGAATTGTAACGAGACTGTAAAAATATAGAGTGCAAGACTTGCTACAATGGTGGTAGCTTTATCTATGAGAAGAGATGTGACAACTACACTCATTCACAAGAAAATGATTACAATGAGTCTTTGAAGGCCTTTTTATGATAAACATGAATTCCAAAACTCTAGACATCCAAAAACCTAACCCTAGGAGATGAAACACCAAAATTCATGTGGAACCCATTTGGGTAAGTTAGTACATTAACTTCCCAGGGTTGTAACTTTTGCATACAATATCCGTTTTAGGCGCGTGATAGACCATTGGAAAGGTATTTTCGAGAACTACACATTATGTCGTCAAACCCTGACTCAATCCACATTTTGATTGTGGAAAGACAATAAAACGTTGTTTAGAGCCCCAAAATGATCCTGGAAGTACATAAAGATGTATTGACATGAAAAATTCCAAAATAAATCAATTGGAATAGGTGGGCATCCACCAATATCCACCTGGGTGTTGTGTAGGGCTTCAGGAAAACCCTGTAAGTGTAGAACCCACAATTACAAAGAAATGTCCCCATTACAGAGAAACCTGTTGAACTGAAAATTGTCCAGATGAGCCAGTTGGAATATGGAGCGGGTGGGTAGCCACCAATATCCATCTGGATCACTTCATCATTTTATTTGATTCATTCCATTGATTAAGGGTTTGTTAAGAGAAGTATAAGGGCATACACTCTCTTATCTTAAAACCTATCTTAGAGAAACTTGCCTTGGGGAGTAAAATGGCCTACACCCCCAAGGAGGTAGCTTCTCTAAGCTCCTTATGACTCCATTAACCCAATAGTAAAGACACTAGTTATTTATTTGTTGCATTGGAGAAATAAAATATTGCATTGGGAAACATGATTTTGGTCATTTTTACTTCTTGCAAAGTGGATTGTTTTATTTGTGCCTTGGCCACCTCACAACACTAGGGTATCCCCATATAGGGGGTACTTATTGCTTCTATTATAAAATTTCATATTCAGCCATTAGGGATGCAAAAACCCTAACTTGATTGAATAACTCTCTTATCAACCATTGGATTTTACTCAAAGTTTGCATACTTGTTCTCCTTGGTCCAACGCACTTTTTGGTAAAGTTTGAGGAGATTTCAGTGGTTGATTTTCTTTCTATAATAAATTGAATGTTACATTCATAAGGCTGATATAATTTGTTTCATATAAGTGTTTAAACAACCTTATCTTTATGCTAAGAGTATTGGTTTTTCATCTTGAGTTTAGCTAGTCATTCACTATTTTTTCTCTTGTATTTTCCACTTGATCTTTAGCATATATTGAGAAGATTTTGGTATCATTTTCTTGTTGATATATAATGTTATATATTGCTGCAAATTAGGGACCCAAATATTAACTTGATGATCCAAATAACATATATTGTTGCAAAGTTTATTTTCTTGTGTCTCGGGAAGGTACAATCACCCAGAGAAGTATTATACATGTAGGACAACAGTCACTTGAATTAAAAGGAACCTATTTATACCTTTAACTCCACTTAGAATTTACCTATAGGGGCTTTACTTCCATCCATATTCATCTTCATATCAATCTCCCTAGGGTCACCGAGATCACCTCCCTAGAGTGACCTAGTCACCCTTGAAGTGTGGGACCTACATCGAGGTGACATTGGGTGTAGGATTCCCAAGTTGTATCACTTCTTCCGTGGTTGGGTCGGTATTTTCCCAACCTACAAATTTCACTATAACATTTTGGTGTTGTTTCCAGGGAGGATTTTGAATCCTCTTCGTACCCTAATGAAATTTTGGTAAGCTATCCCAAAGCCTTTCCCTTAGCTTGCCTAACAACTCCACCCAAGGAACGTTCCCTTTTCCACCTTATCGACAAAACGTTTCCTAAAAATCTTGTCTGGTGACTCCACCATGCCACCAAAGGAATGTGAAACCGAAAAACCCTTCAGGGGTTGTAAAGCACCACCCAAAGGGCCTGTTCCCCCCAAATCCCTCGTCCCTCATAATTTCTCCTCTACCTCTCCTAGACCTCCATCCTCAACTGTTATTTCCACACCTTCTCCTTCACCCATACCCTCCTCACCAAGTGTTACTTGGATCCTACAAAACAAAGAGGCACACAAAACTTTGGACATTAAAAATATCCCTAGATCCCCTCATAAGCTCCCAAAGGAATTCAAAGAATGACTACCCATTTTTTCAGGGGAAGACTTTATTGAACTAGAATATCACTTGTATCTTTTCTTGCATAGTGTATAATATTGTGACTAGCATGAGGATATCCTAATGAAACTTTTTTCTTACACTTTTGTTGGAAAGGCCAAGTATTGGTTTGATAACATTCCCCAAGGGAAAATAACTAATTGGAACTTCTTTCAAGAAATTTTCACCAAAATATTCAAGAAAAAGAGAGATTACCAATCCTTGTGTAATCAGCTCCACAACTACAAAATAAAAACAAGGGAAGATATAAGGAATTTCAATGACATGATTAACACCCTCGTAATATGATTTCCCCAGGAGTTGAAACCTCCTCAAGATGTCATTCTCAAGCTATATATATTGTTGGATTACTGAGAGGGGGGGTGAATTACTAATAGAGCAATTTAATCCTTTTTCACCATAAAATGAAAGTGTTATATCAATGTAGCATTATCATCCAATAGTTGCAGAGTAAATAAACAATGAACAAATGAGCAATCACACACATACACAATACACCAATGTTTTACATGGAAACCCAAAGAGGGATAAAACCACAGAATGATTTTTCCTTTTTGTCTTTAAGAATTACATTCATTGGAAGCATCAACTTCCTTTTTTTTCCAGCTGCAACTAGAAGGAGGCTCCAACCCCCTAGTTTCTCAGGCTACAACTTGAAGGAAGCTCCAACTCCCCAATTCTCTAGATACAACCAGAAGGAGGATACAACCCCCTATGTTCTCCATATACAATCAGAAGGTGGCTACAACCACCTGTCCTTGCCCCATCCAACCACCCTGACATAGAAGAAGAATGATGAAACCACTGTCACACTATCACTATGAGATATACTATTGTAAACATGTACCAAACAACCTATAATCGACCTATAACAACCCGTACCAATAACTCATGCCAACATGTACCATACATCAACCTGTACCTCAACCTGTACAATAAACAAATGCATCAACCATGCACCAAACTTGTACAAATAACGTGTCATAGTAACCTTTCCAAACAACCTGTACCATAAACAAGTGCATCAACCATTCACCAATCTATACCTCAATCTGTAACATCAATGAGTGCATCAACCATGCACCAACTACACATCAACTATGACTTGTTAAGCCCTAATATTGGCTCATTACCCCTTAATTGGGGCATATTATATTAGTAATGTTATTTTATTTATGTCAGCTTTAGGCCATTAGTTGTAAGTATACCTTCTAGTCTCCTATATATACCAAGGAGACATTTTCATTTTGAATCATCTTGTACTTGAACATTTAAGTGTGGTAAAAGGAGTTTGCCCCCTCGAAGAGTCTTATTATCTGAAATTATCTCTTTTTCAAGGCATTGAGTACTTTTTCTGAGGTTTTTCTATGCTATATTGATATTTAGTTCTTAACATATGGTATCAGAGCTCAAGGTCTTGGGGTTTTGCTGCTACATCTGAGACACCTTGGAATTTTTTCTATAACTTTTTTTCTACAACATTTTAAAATGAAAGGCTTGGAAAATATTTATTAGATGGATAAAGGTACGTTGGATTCAAAATTCAGCTCCTGAGGCCTTATACTTTCGGAGATACAGCCTGTACAAGATAGGGTTCTGGAATCATCCTAAACTAAGTCATTACATAATTTTCGATATAAACACTTCTATGTAATGTTTCAGACCCTGAAATCCAAAGTCTATTTAAATAAATTAGCAAAGTATCTTTGGTAAAACATTCAGATTCTGGATCATCTTAAATTTGTAGATACACCCCGTGTAAGATAGGGTATCTGACTAGTCCTATTGACTAGTGTCAAGAAGGTGTTCTAGGTAAAACAATCATAACTTATTCCTAGAGTATCCAAATTGAGTGGGACTAGTTTCATTGGATCGTGGACAACTTGTAGTATTTCTAGTGCGAGTTTCAGAATTTAATATCAATCATGTTGTGCGGGGCATGCTATACAAGTGAGATCTCCTAGAAAAGACAAAAATCGACAAGTTGTGGGGAAGTTACCGTAAATTCCACTTCGCACATCCAATTTTGATTAGACCTATGGCATTGTAGAGAAGAAATATCAGAGAACTACATAAAATAAAGTTTCATACCTAGAAGGGCCGAAACTTGGGAGATACAACAGAAGAAATATTGTCTAGCAGAACCACTTCAAAATCAAGGTTCAAAAGTGATACTTGGCCAACATGCCACCAAAAAAGGGAACTTCTACACCAAATAATCCTCCAGAAAATCCTACTTGGACTCTTGATGAAGGTGAAGAAATGCGTAGGGACATAAATGAACTACAAAAGAAGATGGATTCAATGGAAGCTAATTTGGATACTAAGATGGATTCAATGGAAGCTAAGTTGGAAACTAAGATGGACGGTTTAAAAGAGGAGATCATGGAAGTATTGAAAATTTTCATAACAAAGAAGACACCTAAAAGTGAAAATGCATCCCATGAAATTCATGATGAGGACACAAGGAAGGTGAATCAAGAATGGAGAAACTCTAACTTTGGTTTGAAGACCAACCACGTTCCTAAGATTGATATGAGAAAGTTTGATGGCAAGGACCCAATCACATGGATACTTCAGATGGAGCAATTCTTTGATCTCCATAATGTGCCACATACACAAAAGGTATGAATTGCTTCTTTATATTTATAACCTACTCAATTTGTATGGTATCGATGGCTTTGTTCTCACAAATCACTCGTCACTTGGACAATTTTCACGGAAGAATGATAGCACACTATGAGGATACAAGGAGCAATACCTTCTTTAGCCAATTGATAAATCTCATGAAAAAGGGTTCAGTTACCGAGCACATTGAGAACTTCCAAAGATTGAATATAAAGGTAATCGATATTTCATATGAGCACTTGATTAATGTATTCATAAGAACTTTAAAGGATAAGATTCAACATGAGGTTCACCTTTGGGAACCCAAATCATTGGAGAATGCATTTAAGGTGGCAAGAAATGTTGAAAGTAAAAATATGGCTATGTGTTGACGGGCGAAATTGACTATCCGTGAACTGGAAGAGCGAGTCCGGTCTGGGGTTGTCTAAATAACCCAATTCGTTTGGTGTAACTTGTTCTGACAGGTTTAATGGCTCCGTTAGCTAATCTAAGAATCCTAAAAGAAATGAATAAAAGAGAGAAATAACTAACTAATTACTAAACACTATATATATATATATATATATATATATATATATATATATATATATATATATATATATATATATATA
>JASDQU010339267.1:0-12490 GCA_032191745.1 Picea mariana
TTAAATACCCAGTTTTCCAATGGATATGAGGAAGGCGCTCGACAGTACGATCGGGCATGGTTTACGAGGTGAGTACAAAGAATTAATTGTAGGTTGTAGGCACGAAAACTGGGATAATATTTCTCATGGGCCTGGGAGTGCCAAAGTCAAATTGAGGTGTGGAGACAATCATTTTTGGGTAATTTGACGCCACAAATTCAATGGTGTTGCCTATTTTCTAATCTGAGCAAACCTTTTGCAGCTTTATTCCAGAATGAGGTATACTTATGTATTTTTCCAAATTCTTTTGTTGAGTTAATAAAAAATCCTACCCATTTAAGAGAAGGACCCAGAGATGTAGTCCATCAGGGATGAATTTTATTATCAAGTTTTTTGTATTCATATTTGATGCTTATGTCTCTTTATTATTGATATTTTCCTTCTTTATGGTGCCCTTCAATTTATGCTCATTTAATACAATTCTTTAATAAGTCACATCGATGAAAAGATCCTGGATAATGTTGGTATCAGAGCAGTCATCTTTGACTTGAATTGTTCAATGTGAATGCTTACTAGGGCCAAGCATAAGCATGGTGAAGGAACACTTAATACTTTCAACCCAAAGATTGGCCATGCATCCCAAAGGAAGAAAATTATGGCTGAAGAGGAAAAGCATGATGAACAAGAGAAAAACTTCCATATGGTATTCTATCGCATGTCATAAATGGTCGAGCGAATGTATGGAGAATATGAGAAGAGGATGAAGAAGAAAGGGAAGAAAAAGGAAGCACAAGCATATGAAAATGCTTCAGTGAACCAAGAGGTTGGAGGAGACCCCCCTGATCTTCTATCTTCACCATCGAGTTCTAGCACTTCTTCCTCTCATCATTCTAATTCTAGTCATAAAGCCTCTTTTAAGAAACCATTATTAAAGATTGATGTAAAGTTTTCTTTACCTATGTTTAATGGAGATGCTAATCCTGAAAAGCTAGATAATTGGATCTGATAGGTTGAAGTATATTGTCGTGTACAACCGATTGATGAAGAGGAAGTAAAAGTGCAATTGGCCTCTCTTTGGTTGGAAGGAACTGCTCGTGTATGGTGGGAGAGCAAGCTTTAGGACAAGAGTAAGTGTGGTAATCTTCTTTCCTCATGGTAATAATTTAAATCAATAATAAGGAAACAATTTTATCCATTGGTTTATTTACATAAAGCAATGATGGAATGACAAACTTTAATACAAAGTAAAGGTCAAACAATACAAAGTTTCACGGAATAATTTAGGAAGAAATCACTTGCACTAAACATTCCTTTAGATTCTTATGAAACTTTAATGAAGTATATTAGCACACTTCACAGTTATATTCGTCATACTTTACTATTTTCTAACCCCACCAGTCTTGATGAAGTTTTTGTGCAAGACACTCACCTTGAAAACAGAGGAAAGAATTTTCAAGACAATCCTAGAATAAAGCCCTTTAAGTTCCCACATAATTAGTTAAAAGGAAAATTTTAAAAGAGGGACAAAAAGACCGCCACTACAAAGAAGGGAGAATGAAAGCCATCTTGCACTCATTGCAAGAAAGGTGGCGACAATGAGCACTATTGGAAGCTACATTTAGAGAAGAAACAAAATCGGTTCGGTGGAAAAGGGGATAGGAAAATATCTTGGTTCTGATTTAGGAGATGAGGAAAATATCACAGCGGTTGGAGTACAAGGTAAAGATTCCCTTCATGCTAGTTCAAGTTCCACTAATGAATCTCATGATGATGAAAGAAATAGGAATGAATTATTTCACATAAGGGTTGTATCTAAGCATACTAAGATTGATACTTTGTTTGATCAAGCTTCCCAAGTTAACTTAATATCTGAGACACTTGTCAAAAAAATGGGTATTGAAACAAAACCACACCCAAAGCCTTATCCTCTTGATTGGGTATGCGACAAAGAAAAAATTAATTTCACCAAGCAGTGTAGGGTTAGATTTTCTATTGCTTCAAAATTGGTTGATGAAGTTGATTTGAATGTTGTTTCACTTGATATATGTGGCATAGTGTTGGGGAGTCCATATATTTATGATATAAAAGAAGTCTTCTTTCATCATGAGAAAAAATATTACCTTACTAAAGGAGGAGTGGAATATATTGTTAGATCTCACAGCATGAAGGTTAATACAACACTTGTTAGTGCAGGACAAATGAAAAGACTCATAAACACTAATAAGAGATATGTACTTATGGTTGTAAGAGAAGAGGATGTTGGAATATCCGATGCCTTCCAAGGATGTGATCCTTCCCATAAGAAAGAATTAACTGATATTGTTTCTAGTTATGATGAGGTTTTTTAGGAACCAGATGGATTACCTTCTAAGAGGGAAATCCAACATGAAATACATCTTCAACATGATTCTCCCCTTCCTAATGTGGGCATGTACAAAATGTCGATTGTAGAGATAAAATAAATCAAGAAACATGTACAAGACTTGTTGGACCGAAGAGTCATTAGACCTAGTTCATCTCCTTGCGGTTCTCCGATTGTGATGGTGCCGAAGAAGGATGGCACATGGCAAATGTGCGTCGATTATCGAGCCTTTAAAAAAATCACGATGAAGAATCAATACCCTCTTCCTCATATAGATGATTTACTTGATCAATTAAAGAATGTTGTTTATTTCACTAAGTTGGATTTGCGTAGTGGTTACCATCAGATCAGGGTTGTACAACAACATGCATGGAAAAATTCCTTTAAAACCAAGGGTCTATTTGAGTGGTTAGTTATGCCATTTGGGATTTGTAATACCCCATCAACCTTCATGCATGTAATGAATGATGTATTTAGGTTGTTCTTAGATGACTTTGTAATTGTGTATTTAGATGACATTCTTATATTTAGTGGGACTTGGGCTGAACATGTACAACATGTAAAGCAAGTATTGGATACTTTGCGAATGGAAGATTTGTATGTAAAATTGTCCAAATGTGAGTTTGGCAAGACTGCACTAGTGTACTTAGGTCATATTATAGGAGGAGGACAATTGAAAATTGATACTTCCAAAATTGATGTAATTTTAAATTGTCCTGAGCCCAAAAATGTAACCGAAGTATGAAGCTTCTTGGGTGTAGTTCAATACTGGAGGATATTCATGGAAAACTTCTCATTTATTGTAGCTCCTTTGCATGTATTGACCAATGTGAAGAACACTTTTCAGTGGGGAGGAAAGCAACAAAATGCCTTCAACACTTTGAAGTAAAATATTAGTACAACACCAGTATTAGCATTGCCAAATATTCAACAACCATTTGAGATCGAGACAGATGCCAACGATTACGCCATGGGTGCAATATTGATGTAGTATAGTAAGTCTATTTGTTACCACTCTAAAAAATTTAACCAAGCTGTTGTTAACTATCCTACATATGATAAAGAGTTGTACGCATTATTTCAAAGTGTGAAGAAATGGAAGAATTACTTGTTAGGGAAGGAAACAATCATACACATATATCACCAACCCTTACAATATCTCCAAGGACAAACCAAGCTGCAACAATCTCGAAATTACATGTGGATGGGTTTTTTTCAACAATTCCATTTGGTAATCAAGGATGAAAAGGGTACAAGTAACAAAGTAGATGATATGATTTCTAGAACTCCTATTGCTGCTTATATTTGTTTGAAGAATGCTTCTTTATATCATGATAGCTATGTTGAAAAATATGTTGATGATCAAGATTTTAAGGATGTATTTGAGAATCTAACCCATGGTGCACATGTGGAGAACTATTTTTTGAAGGAGATCTTACTCTACCATCTTGGAAATCTCTATATTCCTAAAAGTGAACGAGTCCATGTAATACGAGTGATCAAAATTTGGACCAGGGGTCAAATTTTAGCTCAAATTTCAAAGTGTTCAGAATGCGACGAAAATAGTACCATTGCGTCTGTCTTGTCTTCTTGATTCCGTTGGTATATTTACTTTCTCAAACGGAGTCCGTATGGAGAAGATATCGCGATCTGTTCATCAAGCCAAATAGGGAAAAATTTTGATGCTGACTATACATGTCCGTACAGTCCGTACAGGACACGTGGCAGGTCTGTACAGGACACGTGGCGGCTCCAGGTGATGACACGTGTTAAGCAGATTTGTCTTTTTGGGCGTACGGTTGGACCAATTCGGAGGTGACACGTGTCACCACTGGAAGGGTGACACGTGGCACAGGATGACATCATCATCCTACGTGTCGGATGACATCAGCAGCATGCGTGGCGATGATGTGGCAACATCTGGTTGGCTAGCAGTTGGTCGAATCATATTGCGACACGTGGCAGATTTTGGGCAAATGGCATGGTGCCACGTGGCCCAATCATGGGCTACCATGTGGCACCCTGGAATTGGCAATTTGGTTGTGTAAAATGTTTTGGAGGTCGTGGGGTTCGACCCCCGGACCTCCCCACCGCAAACGCCTTCACAAATCTGCCTGACCATTGGGCCATGTGTTGTTGCTTATTAAACACATGAATTTCAATATAGTTAAAGTCGATTGTTGGTTGCTTTGGGCCGCGACCGGGCCGGGCCTAGCCCAGCCCTTGGTCACACGCTCGCATATATATATATGACTGTGATTTATATGGCCGACCATTTTGCATGCGGGTTTGTGTCGACCCGTGGTTTCATTGCATTCCACGTAACCGTGGTATAATATATATGGCGCGGGGTTTAAAATATTACACCGTGGTTTTTGTATTGGCATATGACCATTGTAATGTAATATGTATAAATGCGCGCGGGGTTTACAATGCGTGGAGCCCCCGGTCACATGCACCTTGTATATGACCATACATTTGTAACTGGAGCGTGTGAGTTGGTTCCACGGTTTCAAAACGGTTTTTGGAACGGTTAACACTTTTTGCCAAAGCTCGAGGTCGTATGACCCATGTGCCTTAGTGCTAGGCGGTTAGGGACTGGAGGCACCCTAACCATCCTACAGTTTGGACCAGTTTTCAGTTATGCATGGGGCTACGTTTTAACGTGCATTTTGGAGCGTGTTCTTGGTTCATGCGCACAGAGGTGCGTTTTGGCGAACCAGTTTCAGAAAGCTTAAAGGAGGAAAATGGAGGAGGCCTAACTTCTTCATCTTTTGGCCGATTGAGGTGCCGTAAAAGCCCAGCTAGGGGTTTTGGGATGTGATGGATCCATTGGTGCTATTTTCAAGGCCATTTGAAGACTTCTTCTGCGATTTTTTCACCATTGAAGTTTCAGCAAGCTTCTGGGAGATTGAATCCCTCATTGATCGAGGACATGGTTTGGTGAACCTATGTTTGTTTTCTGTGATAATTGATATGCTCTGAACACATTGGGATAGGTTTTAGAGGCTTTTGAGGACTTTTACAGGTGTTTTTGCCAAAGAGAAGCTCAGGGAAGCTTATGGCCACATGTAGAAGAGGTCATGCTCGGATGAGCCATGATCCGTTTTCAGAGTTGTATTAGTCATTTTTGGGGTTTTTATGTGTTCTGATCTCAATGGTGCAGTCTTTTTTTCCCTTGGAGTTGAGCAGCACCTTGTAAAATAGCTTTTGAATAATTAATCCCAGAGAGCCAAGTCCATTATGGAGGCTCAAGGAGATGTAGCTCGGAGGGGGGTGAACTCCTTTATCATGTTGTGATTGTTCTGAGTTTGATGGTTTATTTGCCGCAAGTTATGTTGCTGTGTTTTCATTTAAAGCACATATTTAACCATTTAAAAGAACAATNGTAAAGTTTATTTTAATGAAGTAGGGGTGCTTGCATAGCATAACAAGTCAGCCTTCTATTTTCAGATCAGGTGGTATCAGAGCACAAGTTTGTTTTTCTCATGTGTTTGCCATTGATAGCTTGAGATTTAGCTATTGGTTTGTGTGCAAGTTTTGTGTTGAAGTTGGATATCTTCCCAGGATGGAGGAAGCTTCAAGTATTGATAGTTCTCATACATTTTCATTATCTAAAGAAGAAATTATAATCATGAGAGATTTGATGAAAGAAATGTGTGAAGATAGGAATAAGAACATTGCCCCTGAAGAGCCGTTGATGGCCATGAAGCAGGAGAAAGAACAGTTTCTTGTAAGGTTGCATGAGATGGAGATTCAACTCCATGAGGCAAAGGAAACCCTTACCAAGTACATGCATGAACATAAGGTATGCAGTGTTATTTTATCTTCTAATTCCTCTAAAGATGAATGTTTTGGTGGTTTTGAGAGTCACACAAGGGGAATAGGGTCCAAGTTGATGTTTAAAATCGGCTATGAAGGTAGAGGTTTGGGTAAGCATGCACAAGGCATTGTTAAGCCTATTGTTGTTGAAGAAAGACCCAGGTATTGTGGTCTTGGATATGAATGGCAAGATGGAGAAAATTCCAAAGTCGAGGAGACAAGGGAAAAAGTTCCAAGGATAAACTTTGTTTCAATTTCACCTCCTCAAGAAGGCTTTAAAGGTGAAAGTTCAAGAACTTTTGTTGAAAGTTCAATCCCTCCAGCATGCAAGGCTTGTGTTCAGGATGAATGAAAATGTGAGAGTTGTGATAGTGATGAGGAAAAGAACACTATTGATGGTCTTCAAAGGAGAGCATGTAACTCTTCAGATTCACCTCCTCAACGAGGCGATAAAGGTGAATGTTCAAGGTATAATTCTGCTTATCATTCAGTTGCATTTGATTATGTTAAGCATGATAAATTTGGAAGAAAGAATCCTTGTACATATTGTGGTTTGTATAACCATCATGTTTCAAAAGTGTTGGAAAATATTGGCCAATTTCAGGAAACTTTATAAGCAAAGACAACGTGAAAGGAGGATGCAAAAGATTTTCACTCATTTTCAGAAGCAGGGTCATCTCATTGACCAATGTTGGACGTTGCATCCAACCACTCATCCACAGCACAAGAAGCAGTTGGATAAAGAGTTTGGCAAGAATGGAAGAGGAGATTCCATCATCGATGTGAGTCCAGATGATTCACAAGAGGACGATGTTCAGCAGAAAAAGTCACCGTTGAGTTGGCTTGGTAAGAAATGGTTGGATTTCTTGAGCAAGTAAAGCTTGCGTTTATTTGTTGTAAATGCACTTTTCAGTGTTATGTGTGCATTTATGAGGAAACATGATAAGTTGTAGCCAGTTATATTTTTTTGTATTCAACTCTTAAGTACCCATATGTTTTGGGGTTGTACTTATGTTTGTACTGGAAGGAGAGTTGAAGAGTCATGAACATGCATTTGTTTTTATGTATGTGTAAGCAGTGAACCTGGTGATGGTTCATCATGAGTGATTCATGATTGTTACATGATTATGAATCATGTTTGTCGACTTGTCAGTTTGGGAAGGTTGATGTTTCAATGATTCTCGACTAGTGTTGATGATTTTCTGACGACTATGTTGTGTCGATCGTGTTGTTCGACTTGTGTTTAGTCGATGATGTTTGTTGGCTTGTAAGTCAATTTTGAGTACATCGAGATGCAAGAAAATTCCATGTACTTTGATGAAGTACAAGATGCGACAGTTTGTTTGAAGAACAAAAGATTTTGTTGGCATCATTTTCAATCTTGTATGATTTGTTTTCAAGATTGATGGTTTTCTTGGCTTGTGACAAGATGTCGCAGGAAGTTTTTGCAGCCATTGGAGAGTTGATTATGTTGACGCCAAAGAGTTGGAAAGAGGGACTTGATTCTCAGTGGGAAGGTTGGTATTCTTCCAAGCACAGATAGAGAAGTGGGTTAGCAGTAGCCAGAGAGCAGTGGTTGAAGGACATAGCCAGTTGCAGTGCACGGCATGTCAAAGTATTCAGGTGATGTCGAAAAGATTTTGATATAACTTGAAAATAGATAGATAAGCTTTTGTGGGTCCAAAAGCCTTTCAGTGGGAAGGTGTGATCAAAATTTGGACCAGGGGTCAAATTTTAGCTCAAATTTCAAAGTGTTCAGAATGTAATGAAAACAGTAGCATTGCGTCTGTCTCATCTTCCTGATTCCGGCGGTATATTTACTTTCTCAAACAGAGTCCGTATGGAGAAGATATCGCGATCTGTTCGTCAAGCCAAACAGGGAAAAATTTTGATGCTGACTGTACCTGTCCATACAGTCCGTACAGGACACGTGGTAGGTCCGTACAGGACACGTGGTGGCTCCAAGTGATGACATATGTCAGGAAGATTTGACTTTTTGGGCATACGATTGGACCAATTTGGAGGTGACACGTGTCACCACTGGAAGGGTGACACGTGGCATAGGATGACGTCAGCATCCTACGTGTCAGATGACGTCAGTAGCATGTGTGGTGATGACATGGCAACATCTGGTTGGCTAGCAGTTGGTCGAATCATATTGTGACACGTGGTAGATTTTGGGCAAATGGCATGGTGCCACGTGGCCCAATCATGGGCTGCCACATGGCACCCCAGAATTGGCAATTTGGTTGTGTAAAATGTTTTGGAGGCCGTGGGGTTCGACCCCCGGACCTCCCCACCGCAAATGCCTTCACAAATCCACCCGACCATTGGGCCATGTGTTGTTGCTTATTAAACACATGAATTTCAATATAGTTAAAGTCGATTGTTGGTTGCTTTGGGCCGCGACCGGGCCGGGCCTAGCCCAGCCCTTGGTCACGCGCTCGCATATATATATGATCGTGATTTATATGGCTGACCGTTTTGCACGTGGGTTTGTGTCGACCCGTGGTTTCATTGCATTCCACGTAACCGTGGTATAATATATATGGCGCGGGGTTTAAAATATTACACCGTGGTTTTTGTATTGGCATATGACCATTGTAATGTAATATGTATAAATGCGCGTGGGGTTTACAATGAATGGAGACCCCGGTCACATGCGCCTTGTATATGACCATACATTTGTAATTGGAGCGCGTGAGTTGGTTCCACGGTTTCAAAATGGTTTTTGGAACAGTTAACACTTTTTGCCAAAGCCCGAGGTCGTATGACCCATGTGCCTTAGTGCTAGACGGTTAGGGGCTGAAGGCGCCCTAACTGTCCTACAGTTTGGACCAGTTTTCGGTTATGCGTGGGGCTAGGTTTTAACGTGCATTTTGGAGCATGTTCTTGGTTCATGCACACAGAGGTGCGTTTTGGCGAACCAGTTTCAGAAAGCTTGAAGGAGGAAAATGGAGGAGGCCTAACTTCTTCATCTTTTGGCCGATTGAGGTGCCGTAAAAGCCCAGCTAGGGGTTTTGGGATGTGTTGGATCCATTGGTTCTGTTTTCAAGGCCATTTGAAGACTTCTTCTGCAAGTTTTTCACCATTGAAGTTTCAGCAAGCTTCAGGGAGATTGAAGCCCTCATTGATCGAGGACATGGTTTGGTGAGCCTATGTTTGTTTTCTGTGATTGAATAATAATTTTTGGCTAATTGATATGATTTGAACACATTGGGACAGGTTTCAGAGGCTTTTGAGGACTTTTACAGGTGTTTTTTCCAAAGAGAAGCTCAGGGAAGCTTATGGCCACATGTAGAAGAGGTCATGCTCAGATGAGCCATGATCCGTTTTCATAGTTGTATTAGTCATTTTTGGGGTTTTTATGTGTTCTGATCTCAATGGTGTAGTCTTCTTTTCCATTGGAGTTGAGCAGCATCTTGTAAAATAAATTTTGACTAATTAATCCCAGAGAGCCAAGTCCATTATGGAGGCTCAAGGAGATATAGCCCGGAGGGGGGTGAACTCCTTTATCATGTTGTGATTGTTCTAAGTTTGATGGTTTATTTGCCGCAAGTTATGTTGTTGTGTTTTCATTTAAAGCACATATTTAACCATTTAAAAGAACAATTTCTCACAGATAAACATTTACAAGAAGAAGCATAAAACTTAGCACATAATTTTATTTTGCATATTTATACACATGAAGCAAGGTCCTGTAAAGTTTATTTTAATGAAGTAGGGGTGCTTTCATAGCATAACAAGTCATCCTTCTATTTTCAGATCAACGAGAAGCTCACACTTCTCTTGTGTCTGGGCATTTTGGGGTAGGAAAAACCATGGCTCATTTGCAAATGTTTTGTTACTAGCCTCAGATGAAAGAAATTGTAACCAAGTATGTAAAGGGGTGTGTGATGTGTTCTACTTGTAATCCCATGAATAGAAAATTGGGATTGTACTCACCACTTCTTGTTCTGTCTCATCCATGGGAAATTATTTCCATGGACTTTGTAGGGGGTTTACCAATGTCGAAAAGGGGTCATGAATACTTGTATGTAGTAGTGGATAGGTTTAGCAATATGTGTATCTTGATGCCATGTAAAAATAAGGTCACTGCTGAGTAGACTGCTAATCTCTTCTTTCAGTATGTTTGGGTCCACTTTGGGTTTCCCATGTCCATTATCTCGAATCAAGATACTCTATTCCTTGGAAAGTTTTGGACAAGTTTGTGTAGAATGATGGACACCAAGTTGAAGAGGAGTATGGATTTTCATCCATAGACCGATGGTCAAATAAAGGTTGTTCACCGAACAGTGGTACATTTGCTTCGAGGCTACTGAAGTAAACATCCCAAGTTGTGGGATGACCGGATACCCTATATTCAACATGCTTACAATCGAGCCTTACATTCATATTGAGTTTATTTCCATGGACTTTGTTGGGGGTTCACCAATGTCGAAAATGGGTCATGACTACTTGTATGTAGTAGTGGATAGGTTTATAAAGATGTGTATCTTGATGCCATGTAAAAAGAAGGTCACTATTGAGTCGACTGCTAATCTCTTCTTTCAGTATGTTTGGGTCCACTTTGGGTTTCCCATGTCCATTATCTCAAATCAAGATACTCGATTCCTTGGAGAGTTTTGGATAAGTTTGTGGAGAATGATGGACACCAAGTTGAAGAGGAGTACAAATTTTCATCCACAGACCAACGATCAAATAAAGGTTGTTAACTTAACAATGGTACATTTGCTTCAAGGCTACTACACTAAACATCCCAAGTTGTGGGATGACTAGATACCCTATATTCAACATGCTTACAATCAAGCCTTACATTCCTCCACTTAATGTTCGCCATTTGAGATATGTTTTGGATACTTTCCTAAGGTCCCTTTGGACTTGATGTATGGGAAATATGTTGATTCAAATGAATAAAGAAATGAAGACAGGGTTCACAAGTTCATTCGACGGATCCAACAAGTGCATCAAGCAGTCAAGGAAAAAATGGAAAAAAGTCAAGCACAGTATAAGGCTTGACATGACAAGCACATAATTGATCATCAATTTCAGGTTGGAGACCAAGTATGGCTTCACATTAAGAATGAGTGGTTGAATGGTGAAGGTAAGAAACTCAAGCCTATCCGATATGTAACCTTCACTATTTTGGAGAAAAGCGGCACCAATGTTTTTTGTCTAGATCTTCCACCTTATATGCAGATTTACTCAGTTGTAAACATGGAAAACTTGAAAATTTTTTAACCTCCCATGATCATGGATCAAAATGAGGAATTTTCACTACCCTCATTTGATGAGTTTTCTCCTGAGTACTTGGACGAGTTAAAGGAAGATATCATCCTGGATAGAAGGATGAGGACTTCACATAAAGGTGATGTCGATTATCTTCGAGTGGGATTAAATGGAACACATCTAAGCAAGGCAAAGTGGATTGGGAAAGACAAAGTGAGGGAACTCTTTCCTCACTTACTTGTTGATTGATAAAAGATTTTGGTGGTCCAAAAATATCTTAGTGGTAAGGCGTGATCCGAAGGGATCTAGGGAGGCCTAAGGATAACTAAGAATTCTAGGAAGTTCACCAGGAAGCTCAAAATGGCCTCAACAGGTGGAGAAAAGGAAAAAATTCAAAGTCCTCAAAACTCAATAAAAATGGCATCATCATGAAGAGCGCGTCGCAAGATTTCCAACGGTGTAAACAATTAGTTAAACAGAGTTACATATTGAAAGATATTCACGGTCAAAGTTTTGGTCAACCTAGCCCAGTGAGCGGGGTGAGTTAGCATCCGTACTATTGACATTAGCATCAGTACGGATGACATCATTTTCCATACAGGTTACATGGAACACATAGAGGATGACATGTGTCATGATGATGTCATCTTGATGTTAGCATGATGATGTGGCAACACCAAAAGTTGCCATGTGTCACCCATTTTTGGCATTTTCCAGTCGATCTGTGGACCAATGGAAAAGTGCCACATTGCAGTCCATACAGCCATGTGGCAGTCCATACAAGATGTGGTA
The DNA here is from genome assembly GCA_032191745.1 of Picea mariana. Classification (NCBI taxonomy): domain Eukaryota; kingdom Viridiplantae; phylum Streptophyta; class Pinopsida; order Pinales; family Pinaceae; genus Picea; species Picea mariana. The sequence continues at coordinate 12,185 of JASDQU010339267.1, forward strand.
GACATGTGACATCCATACAACCACATGGCAGGTGACGTGTTAAGTTGACCAGGAAGGAGGTGACATGGCAGTGACTATATAAGAAAATGACGTGGGCCAATGAATGGATGCCACGTGGCCTAGTCATGGGATTCCATGTGGCAGCGGGAAAATTCCCAATGAGAGACCATAACTAAAATTTCAAATTTAAAAGGGTCAGCCCACCAAATCTGGTGGCCGACCTCCATTATAACTAGCTCCGACAGATCTAACCGACGGACTCCAAACTTGGCGGGATACACCACTGTACACACACACCCGCATATA
>JASDQU010339268.1:927-12490 GCA_032191745.1 Picea mariana
CATCTCCAACACCTTGTGGTGTTATAGAATCTTCCATTATATCTCCTTTCATAAGATCTACATTCAAAAGCTTGACCATATCCATTACATGAATAACAATGCCCATGAAAAATACTTTCATACCTTAGCTTTGGTGTCACAAAAATGGCTTCTTGCTTTGTACTTTTGAAATTTTCTTTGCCTCGTGTAGATGGTTTCTTTGCAATATTATCTTCTTTCTTTGATGGGCTTACCTCATGCTTCTTTGAGGTGCTTGCTTCAGCATGTGTATCTTCTCCTTTGTATCCAAGACCCGATTTATCACATGATGGTCTTTGACTTTCCAAGATCTCATCCAAGATTCATGAGCTATTCAAAAATTTGTTTGACTTCTCCACTTTCTTTCTAAGGTCAACAATTTCAGCTTCTAACTTACAACATGACTCTTCCTTTTCATTTATTTGAATCTTCAATAGTTCCTCTATTCTTTTGGCTTCTTATCAATCAATATCATATCAATCAATTACTTGACATCAATCAATGGCATCAATCAAACCAAACCATTTACATCAATGACATATGATCCAACAATCTCCCAAATAATCAAACCATTGGCATAAATGACAACATGATCCAACACATACTGGATGAGACAACAAGGGAATCAACAAGATGATTCATAGCTCTAGGTATATAAGAAATAACAAAAATGGAAAAAGAGTCACTGATTTTCCATACCTCATCGCTGTAGGCTTTCAATCTGTCATGTTTTGCTTGGAAAGTACTATTCACTTGTTGTATGATGAGATCCGTGTCTCCAAACACTTTTAGTCCTTTGATTCCCATCTCCTTGGCAGAATTTAATCCCAATAGCAAAGCCTCATACTTTGTTATATTGTTAGTAGTTTTGAAATCAAGTTTAAAAGACAAATGAATAGTCTCTTTTGAAGGAGAAATCAAAACTACACCTGCACCTGTTGAGTCTTTGGTACTGGCACCATCAAAGAACATGGTTCACACGGGAGTACTCTCTCCATCAGTCTGCTGATAAGTAGGCTTTGTGAGCTGCAAAGGAGCTAGCTCAGAATCATCTATTTGCAGAATGCATGATCCAAAGTCTGTGTCTAAAGCATAAATAGGATGGTTTACAGAATTTTTCCCATCACTAATGATGTAGGCAAGATGATTTTCTCTGTAAAGTGTCTTTAGCTCTCCTCCAAACACCGGGACTGTGGCATACGAAAGATCCATCTGCAAGGTACCCCCTATCCTTTTGCTCCATGAACGCCACAAGAGGAGGCCGAACTTAGGTGGGATATCAACCACTACAACATCCATTACCATGTTTCTCATTGGCAGCTGGGCAAGGTTTATGACAAGATCTTTTATGAGGCCGAGGCATCTGACTTTCCTAGAGTCGAAAGAGAAGAGATCATGGTAAGGTTTTGTGATCTCAAGCCCAATTTCATCCATCATTGCTTTAGGCATAAGATTGTGTGATGCTCTCGAGTCAAGCAAGCAGTTGTGAACGATCTTGTCATGGATATTTAGGGATATGTAGAAGGGTGGACAAGAGTCATCTCAGTCTTCTACCATAGGTCCTATAGTCACTGTGGGCTTGTCATATTGAAGGTTTACATAATCAGCAACTGGAGGAGTCTTTGGTTGAAGGGACTTTGGGATAACATACTTGAATATGTGATTCTTCATAAGTTCAGTCAATGGCATAGGTATTTTCACCTTCTGAATTTTTGATTCGAAATTAAATGAGTATGATATTCTATCGAAAGATTTTACCTCGTTAGGAGGAGCTCTGAGGGAGATTTGTTCTTTGTCTTGGGGTTGCAATTGCTTCTGCTGCTGTTTTGCAGGAGTGGAGATCTGCTTTGCAGGAGCAGCGGGTTGCTTGGCAGCAACATCTTTCTTTTTTTCGGGAGCAGCAAGCAATGGCTTTGGAGCGACAGTCTTAGATATTAAATTGTAACCTGGCTGATCATCCGTATGATAAAAATATTCTTCAATGCTTCCCTCATGAATCTGATCATCCATCTGGGCCTCCTCATAATCTGTTTGTGTCAAGAAGGAGGAATCATTTTCATCCCCAAAGCAATTGATGTCGTCTTCTTCTTCAACTTCGTCATGAGATAACTCTTGTTCTTCTTCTAGCATTGCATTTTGGAAGGGGGCCCTAATCCTTTGGTCATCAGCTGCATTCTTGTCTCTCTGAAGGATCTGGACCTGCTGATTGTTCCTTCTGTAAGGGAATGCATTGGGATTCCTAGGAGCATAAGCATTAGGCTCTTTACTTCTTGCTGGCTGCTGACTCTAAATTTTTAGTTTTGACATTTCCGAGGTCAATCTATCCAACATCTTGGCCATCTTTTCCATTTTGGTATTTGAAGAAGAAGGAGGATCAACAGACGACTTCTTTCTCTCAAATTTTCCTTTAAGTTTCTGAGATGCCATGATGTTAGATTCAACCTCAAGAACGACATCTTGCATTAAAGCTAGTGTGGTTGACCTTCTTTCTCTAAGGATTAAGCAAAATTTTGGATCAAAGGCAGAAGAGTAAGTGATCTTTGCTGATGCATCAGTTGGCTTGATCTCTGCAGGAATCTTGCCAAGCATCTTATTAAATCTTTTCGTGAATTCCGAGACAGACTCCCCATTTTCTCTTCTTAGATTTTCGAATTCAGAAATATAATACAAGAGATCTCTTCTTTCTCCCCAATGTTTCAAAAACACATCATCTAACTGCCTAATGCCTGCCACTGAATTTGCTGGCAGTTCCTTGAACCACTTCCTGGCTTGGCCATCCAAGCTCTGCACAAAAATTCTGGTCCAAACATCTTCCTCTGAAATGTTAATGTTCTCAGCATAAGCATAGAAAGCTTCTATATGTTCTTCAACAGTATAATCCCCAGATCTAGTAAACTTCGGCATATATTTATGATAATCTCATGTTGGCATGACTGATAATGGATTGGGCAACACAAGAGGGGCATACCTATTGGCTAAGATTTGTTCCATTTTTGTCAAAGGGGCATCCATGGAAATCTTGGGGGTTGATGCAGAGGAAGAAGTTTTTGTAGATGATGGCTGAGACGGGGTAGGTGAGACTATGGACAATGGTGGTCTTAATTCACTGAGGAATGAAGGAGAAGCACTGGTAGGATGACTACCCTGGAAAGTGTTTCCTGAATAAGGTGGAAAGTAAGAAGCTCTGTAAAACTGATTGAGCAGTAAGGCCAAGTTTTCTTCACCCTTCGAGGAAAGATATTGTAAAATATCTTCAAGAACGGGCAGACTGGTATGAGTATGGAAAAAAATCTCTATAGGCTTAGTTGGTGAAGAATTCAAAGAAGAGGAAGAGTCCTTTTCTTGGAGGGATTCTACAACTTCTTCTCTTAAGTTGGATATAGTAACATGCTCAGAAATAGAATCTATAACATCAAAGGAAATTGAAGGCTCATCACCCTTCAAGCTTTCTGACACAGTCTCAATTTTTTGAGAACTAGAAGTTTCAGCAGAAGGGGATTCGACAAGAGGTTCTCTAGATACAAAAGAAGAAGTGTTTCTTGAAATACCTGGTTTAGATGCTCTTGCAGATCTAGAAGTTTGTCTTTGCAATGCTTTTCCACTTCTGATGATCTTCTCAGGATCTGGAATTGGTGCTGCCAATGGTCTTTCTTGGTTTGCCTTGGTATGAGCCCTTCTCGACGCCACTTCGTTCCAATGGAGTCGCCAGATAGATGGTTACAACAAAAAATGTGTCCAAACTTTGTCTATCATCAAAGTTGGATCTTGTCGTCTCCCAAGGAAGCTGAGCTCCAGTCTCCTCTCCCCGACAATGGCACCAGTTTGTTATCACTCCAGGGAACTCTCCTAGGTTGTATCTCAGAGATGCCTGATAACTTAACCTTTTTGTAACTATTTTCTCAATAATGGGTGTGGGTTTGGATCAAGATGAATATCTTAAATCACTAGACTGTATCTTCAAGACAGTCTAGCTATATTCATGCAATACAAGGCCTTCAAGAGCTATTATTAGATAGGTTTGTAAATCAAATGGATAAGAAAACCAATCAATTAACCAGAACATACATAGGCAATATATATGATGGGTCAACAAACTAGCAAAGGATGCTTATGATTCTTGCTTAACAGTCAAAAGTAAGATGATAGTTACCATGGGACCATTAAACATAGACAAAAGAATGATTTCAACTCATAGGCATAGACAAAGATAAAAGAGAGTCTGACAATAACAATGAAAGAATCTTGTAGGCTTAATATATTAAAGAAAGTGTCTTTTTACAATAACAATGGATTATAGAACTCAAAATCGAACCTTTTGTTCATCAAATGTTTTGGGCTTTATAGCCCTTTACAAACAGTTTCAAGATCCCAGATTACTGGATTGAATTTTGCCAAAAATAGAAAATCAATAACTGGCCTAAGAAAGTAGGTAAAGATCCTACAAACTAGGTCAATTCAAATTCTCAAATGATCTTTTTGTTCTTCAGATTCTTTGGCAGGGGTAGTGAGCCTTTCGAGGCTGCTGGATCTCATGTGATATGGGAGGAGTCGAACATGACACCAGTTGACAGACAAACAACCTTATATCCTTGAAAATAGCTAACCGTTTTTTACCTTTCTGTCTTGTAGAGCACCTCCAAAACCAAAACAAACTCTTGATAAGGATGTCATTAATTGTCTTCCATCGATTAGAACCATTTCAGAGGCCTTTGGACAAGGAAAACTTGGACCTGTGCGAAAACATTAACTTTATGCCTTATCAGTGCTTTCGGTAGCTAGAGTAGATAGAATTCGGGCCAATTAGCTACCGAAATCTCTGCTTTTGGTGGCTAATGAACAATCGATATGTTCGCCTCAGCCACCAAAACCTGAGATTATCAAAATTTCAAAAATACCCTTGTCTTAGCTCAAAAACGCCTTAGGACATATCTTTTTAGGCTTCTGCATCTTGCTCAAAAATTGTAGGGTTACTGGCTGCCTCTGGTTCATTGCACTGAACTGCCACCTCTGATAGGGTCTCAAGAGAAGCATGTATCTAAGCCTGGTGTTTTGAAGACATAGCTTGTTTCCTCAAATCCCTGACCTTTTTCTTCAAGCCTTGAGCTACTCTCCATAAGCTGTTGTAGTCTTTTACAATCTTGTCCTTCTTTTTCTTCTCCTTTATGCTTTCATGGGCTAATCTTTCCAAGGATGAGTTGCTTTCTGCAAAGTTCTTTGATAGGGTTTCATACCTGGTTTGTATTACCCTTTCTAGCACTTCTTGCTCGGCTAACTTCTTCTTAAGCTTCTTGATTTCCTTTGATTTACTCTGCTTCACGCGTTTGCTAGATGAGGCATCTGCAATTTGTGGTTCTTTTTCTTCTTGAGGTGTAGGTGATGGAAGGTCCTCATAACTTGTTGTGTATATATCCACAAAAACATAATTTTCACGTCCTGTGGTAACTGAATCCTCGTGCCCTGTTTCAATCTAGTGCTCTTCATCCTCCGACTCTGTGTAAGGAAGATTAAAAATGTTTCTGTTCACTGGGGATTCTTTGGCCTTTTCTTTTTCATTGTTGAAATTTAATCTCTTCTCAGTTTTGTCAAGCTTAGAGGAAGGAGAGTGTTGATTAACTGGGACTGGAGAGACAACTCTCCTCCACCTCTTTCCACTTCTGGGAGTGGAAGACTTCTTGGAATGATGACTCTTTTTTCCCTTTGGCTGAACTTCAGTCTGGAAATCATTCCAGAACAAGAATTAATTCCACTCTTTGCCTCTTCTTTGTAACAGCTCACAAACCAAAAGTTTGATCAGAGTATGGTGGGATAATCTACTTGCAACTTGATTAGGCTTGGCCTTGACTTGATTAGCCATTTTGGATAAACTTCTGTGGAGAAAATAGGGCAGATTGAGTGGGTTTCTACCAATCAAATGATTTATAAGTTTAAAATGGTAAATCATCACTTTGTTGTACCGCCCTTCACAAGTTACATAAACCATTATGGATTTTAATAACTGTTGCCATTTCTCTTCGAGGAAAGACACAGGAATGTCTTTCTTCCATATCAAACCCTTGTGTTCTAGTTTCAAATAAGTCCTAAATTCAACATTCTCAGTGACAGTAGTTTTAAACGATTTCTCTCCAGCCATGGGAAGCTCTGTCACTTCAGCTATGAGGGCTTCATCTATCTCGAATTCACCCCGACCTATGATTGCTTTCTTTCCATCGAAATTGAGGGCAAAGGCCTCTACCACCTACTGATGAGAACTCTATAATTTTTTGAAAAAATTATAACACCCTGCACCCCTGAACATTTGACATACCTCCGGGTGTGATTCCAGGTAACTGATGTCGTTGAGCTCTTTCCTCAGGCTTGACGTTCCTTTCTTCATTTTCCACAATGTTTCCACACACCTGTGATTGAAGAAGAAGATTTTGGGGGAGAGTTACACAACGTAGAGTTAGTGAAAGTCGGCTCGGCTATGATATAAATGAGAAAATTGGGGCGAGCTTTTGAACGTGGCACTGATTACAAGGGATGCGGCATAACGGTTGGTGATTTGCAGCAGTCATGGTCGATAACTGTAATAATGGAGGGTACGTAAACATATGGCTTAATAATATAATGATCTGAAAAGATTCGCTTATATCACACAGAGATCATCTTCCAGTCGTGAATGGTTTGTTCTCCTGTCTTTTCGACGGCTTATTGCAATCATAAAACATCGAACCCGACGATTGAAACGTATGATAGGACGTGCTGACTCTTTCCCCGCTTCTGCGATTTCGGTTGCTAAAATAGCCCTGGATTCCTTTGTTTAAGCTACTGAAAGCTAAGGCTTTCGGTGGCTAATGAATAATCGAAATGTTCGCCTAAGCCACCGAAACCTAATATTTGAATTAGATCAAATAAAAACTAAACAAACATTTATTTAAACTTTATTACATGCATAAAGCTTTGAGAAATGAGCTTTAAAAAATTTAAAAAGTACCTTTTTAAAAGACATCTTATCACCTAAAATGAAAAATCTCAATTGATTTATTTGAGGAGATAACAGAGCTAGTGGGCCAATGAGGATAAATCGGGCTGAGTGGATTCCAATGAGGTAGAGTTCATGCAGAGGGTAGAAATACCCATATTCCAGCACAGAGTTCCCTACAAATAGGGAGCAAGAGGACAACTAGGCCATTATTTCCACAGTTCATTGAGGAGCAACCTTAGGGTCAAGATGATGATTTCACCACCTAATTTAGAGATTATTAGGCATTGACAGAGGATATCCAAGCAGTCATGTCTTACCAAGACTACTGCAACATCAAACTCATGAACAAGCCTAGGGAATGGAATAGAGTGACACAGAACCAACAAAACTTTGATCTTGTGCACAAAGTGGGGAAGTTGTATATCCCATCTTTTTACGAATCTGCTAGGAGCACAGGTAGAGCATGGGTACATAAGTTGGACACCTATTTCCAACTTAACCTAATGACAAAGGCAAAGGCAACTAAATTTTCCACTCTACACTTGGATGGAGAAGCTCATGAGTGGTGGTACCATGGACTAGTGACATTGGGGCACACCGACATCACCTCTTATGATGATTTCACCCAGAGGTTGATGGACAGGTTTGAAAAAAATGATCCTAAGATCCACTTTAGGGACTTGGCATATTTTAGACAAACAGACACACTAGAGGCATACATCATAGAGTTCCAAAGGATGGCAGTCATGGTGACAGACATGTCTGAGCAGAGGTTGGTGATTCTATTTAATGAAGGGTTAGTCAAACCTTTGAGAGGATGGGTGAAGGAATTTATGCCAAACACACTACAAGACGTCATTATGAGGACCCATGACATGGTGGACATATTTCCCAAGAAGGCACCATTAAAACATTTTATTCCATAGAAGGGTAAGGAGACGAATCCCTTCCAAAATTCATGGACATGGGAGGACATGATGGATGAGGAAACTCGAAAGGAATTGAGGAGGAGAAAGATTTTCTTTAGTTGCAAAGAACCTTGGGAGTCAGGTCACTTATGTATGGGAAAAGGTAAACTACACTACATCGAGGTGCTTTCCAATGAGGAGGATGATGGTGAGGATGAGATAACTTACACACCAGGTAGTGGATAGAGCAATGATGAGATAGAGAAACCACATATTGAAGTTCTGAAAGAGACAAATTTGCAAAAGGGGGTCAAAAGAGTGACCATTGCAACTCTTTCAGGAGTCCCCAAATATTACACCTTCAAGGTCAAAGGCATTTTGTAGGGACAAAGAGTTACAACGTTGATTGATGGTGGGGCCACCCACAACTTTATTGATGTAGCGCTTATCAATAGGAGACATATTCTAGCAAAGGACTTTGAGGGGTTCAACATGGTAGTAGCAAATGGGTACAACATGACATGTACTCAGAGGATCATGGGACTAAAGGTAAAATTGGGAAAATATACGTTGACCGACAAATTTTATGTCGTGGAGTTGGAAGACACCCATGTGGTATTAGTTGTCCAGTGGTTGTACTCGTTGGGGGATATCCACATGAACTATCAGGATGAGAGGATGGAGTTCAGGGACAAAGAAGGTCAACGAGTTATTTTGAGAGATATGTCGATAGCAGTTCCCAGGATCGTGTCGAACAAATGCATAAAGGCTATTTTTAGACATAGGGAGGTGGTTTGTGTAGTAGAGTGCTTGATCACCATGCAGAAACTATCACATGACCGCCAACAATACCATGTGGACATTCAGACATTGCTTTGGAAGCATGACATAATGTTCGGGCCATTAGCAATAGGGAGACCACCTAAAAGGGGATTTGAGCATGTCATTGAGTTAGTGGAGGGGGAAGAATCTATGATCACCACACCATACAAGCATCCAAATAAGCTTAAGGATGAGATAGAGAAGGCCATACAAGAGTTGTTGGAGATGGGGAACGTCAGGCCTAGATCTAGTCCCTTCACTTCTTAAGTAGTATTGGTGAATAAGAAGAATGGCATGATGAAGATGTGCATTGACTAAAATGTTAGAAAAACAGGATCGTGGAGCAATAAAATAAAATAAATGTGGAAATAAAACAAATAAGATACACAATACAATAGAGACACAAATATACGTGGTTCATTGAGTGTGGGCTACGTCCACCAAAGAAATTTCCAGGTCCTTCATTTTTATTCATCAAAATGAATGGATACAACCTACAACACATCCGTTGTAACTTCCTCTTCTTTCTCTCACCGTCTCCTCTCTTAGAATACAATATTCACTCTTCTTCACACACAACCGCAATACAATTCCTCATAAAAGAGGGTTTCCTTCTAGGGAAAAAAACCCCAACATAACTTCTACCACCAAATCTACGAATTTATAATGAACAGTCCAGATTGATTACGAAATTACAATATTTGAATTGCATATGAATTAGGAAGATAATCAGGCTTCACAACCAACAATCTCCCACTTGGAGACTGATCACAACAACTCCACTGTTGTTGTACCTATTGGAATATGATCCACCTTGGACCTGGAAAATTGATCATCTTCACCTTCATGCTTGAAGACCAACTGAAACTGAACAGGAACTCAGTTTATCCCTGGTTACTACCTTTGTTAGCATGTTTGCAGGATTCTGGATAGTATGTATCTTTTCCAACTTCAATTATCCATCTTCCAAAATGGACAGTATGAAATGGTAACTGAACTGTATATGTTTATTCTTAAATTGAAAGGTTGAGTTATTTGCAATATGAATGGCACTCATTCTCCTTCTCTTTCCCAATTCCTCCATAAATCTCTGCAACCAAATCATCTCTTTACTAGCCTTTGTAGTAGCAACATACCATGCTTTCATTGTTGAAAGTGCAACAACCTTTTATAGTTTTGAAATCCAACTTAATGTTGTTCTACCTACAGTAAAATTATACCATGTAATGCTCCTCATGCTACCTTTATCACTTGTCATATATGAATCATCATATCCATGTAGAACAATGTCTGAACCTCCAAAACATAATGCATCAGTACTAGTACCTCTCAAATACCTGAGAATCCATTTTACTGTCTCTCAATGTTCTTTACCTAAATTGTTTATATACCTACTCACAACTCCCACTACATGTGCAATATCTGGTCTTGTGCACACCATTGCATATATCAAGTTGTCAACTGCTGATGAATAAGGGACCATGGACATGTATTCTATTTGCTCATGTGTCTTGGGACACATTTCCTTTGTTAATTTGAAATGGTTGTCTAAAGGTGTACTAACTGGTTTTGTATTCTGCATTCTAAACCTCTCCAACACCTTCTCTATGTACTCACACTGAGACAATGTCAATTTGTGATTTTTCATGTCTCGTGTTATTCTCATACCAAGGATTTTATTTGCAGCACCCAAATCCTTCATTGCAAATGAATTAGCTAATTTATTCTTGAACACATTTATATCCTGCATGTTAGACCCTACAACAAGCATGCCATCTACATACAATAATAAGATAATATAACTTCCATTTTCTAGCCTCTTAAAATAAACATAATGATCAGAATGACATTTACTATAACCCTGTTATGTCATAAACATGTCAAACTTCAAATTCCACTACCTTGGATCTTGCTTTAGGCCATACAAGATCTTCTTCAACCTACATACCAAATTCTCCATCCCTTTGACCTCATACCCATGTGGCTATTGCATATAAATCTCTTCATCCAAATCTTCACGTCTCTTGTTATTCTCATACCAAGGATTTTATTTGCAGCACCCAAATCCTTCATCGCAAATGAATTAGATAATTTCTTCTTGAACACACTTATATCTTGTGTGTTAGACCCTACAACAAGCATGTCATCTACATACAATAACAAGACAATATAGCTTCCATTTTCTAGCCTCTTAAAATAAACACAATGATCATAATGACATTTACTATAATCCTGTTATGTCATAAACATGTCAAACTTCAAATTCCACTACCTTGGATTTTGCTTTAGGCCATACAAGGTCTTCTTCAACTTGCATACCAAATTCTCCTTCCCTTTGACCTCATACCCATGTGGCTATTGCATATAAATCTCTTCATCCAAATCCCCATGGAGAAAAGATGTTTTTACATCTAATTGTTCAAGATGAAAATCTTCTACTGCCACAATACTTAAAATGGTCCTAATCAAAGTCATGTTAACAACATGAGAAAACATTTCATCAAAATCTATACCTTTCTTCTGTGCAAACCCCTTTACAACAAGTCTGGCCTTATACTTCTTTTTACCTCCATCTTCTTCCTTCAACTTGTAAACCCATTTATTCTGCAATGCTCTTTTTCCTGCAGGAAACTGAACCAAGTCCCAAGTCTAGTTATTTACCAAGGAATCCATTTCGTCTTTCATACCTTTCTCCCACTTCTTTTTAGTGTCTACCTGCATTGCCTCTTCATAAATTTTTGGTTCACTAGAATCAATCAACAATAAATTATACAGTGAAGAAGAGTATCATTTGGGGGGTCTACTTAACCTGGTAGATATTCTAACAACACTTGCAAGAGTTTGAGGTACT
>JASDQU010339269.1:0-12490 GCA_032191745.1 Picea mariana
TCACTCAGCTGGTTTGGTCTCATGTGCTCAGTCACCTATCGCTGCATTCAACATGGAGCGGCTCCTCCCTCTCAAATTGTTTCACTCGGTGGCTGGCTCAATCCTTGGCGCCTAAGACTTTACCAGTTCTTGTTTCCTGGCAGATTTGGACTGCCCGTAACCGTGTCACCTTTGATTCCAGTCCTCCTTCACTACAAGTGGTGCTTCAAAAGGTATTGAGCTCCTTCCATTGGAAACAGCCATTGCAAACGCCTCTTATATTTAAAGTCTGCGATTTAAATTCGCTGGATGGCTACACTGTAGCATGTTTCGATGGTGCTGCTCTGTCCAGTGGTGGTTGTTGTGGCGTGGGGGGTTTCTTCAAAACCCACACATCTAGGATTACACTGTGGTTCTTAAATGGCGGTGTAGGCACAAACAATAAAGCGGAGCTTTTGGGCTTATGGGCCGCCCTCTTTCTTGCCTCCTGCTGGTCTATAAGTCACCTACACGTCCTTGGAGATTCTCGAATTATCATTGATTTGATTTCTCATAAATCCAAGCTCCAAATAGTCCACAATGATAGCTGGAAGGGTAAAACGATGGAGCTGTCAAAAACTTTCGCCGACGTCAACTTTCATCATATCCCCAGATCTCTAAATAGAGAGGCGGATGCCCTCTCAAAAAGGGCTTTAAAGGAAGCTGTCGATAGACTCTCGGTTTTCCATAGAGATAGAGGAGCGGAGAGTCCTATCACATCTATAAACGTCTTTGAGTGATGTGGGCAGCCTTCCTTCTTTTTTTGCTGTTGGTGGTCTTGTAGGGGCCTTGCCTTCTGTTTTGTTACCTTCCTTTTGCGGCTGTTCCTTCTGTTTTTTGCTTCTCCCTGTCGGTGGGCTCTCCGGGTTTCGGATGCTGGCAGCTTGGCATTGTAAGACTGTTCCTCATTGACTGTTTGGCTTGTTTTGGTTCCACCCTGTTGGTGGGCATTCCAGACTTCGGATTGCTGGCAGCTTGCATTGTAAACAAATTTATACTTTTTATAAATTGGAGTAATTTTCTCTTGGAAAAAAAAACAACTATATAAAAATACAATTAGTCTAGTTGATTTTTTTTCTTATAAAATTTTTTCTTGATGATAGACCACACTAGTTTGGTCCGTCGAACATCAAAAAACCTATGTGATAAATCCGAAAAAACTTTCTGATCAAAATAACGGTCGCAAAATCTTTAGAACATAAATACAAATAATCTTACGAACAGAACAATGAAACAACAATGAAAGTGAGTCAGACAATTTGCCCGTGATATTGCAAATGTTGATGTTAAAATAGAAAACCAATTCGAAAATAGAAAAGAGGGTGAGTTCATATAACGAGAGTGTGACTGACAAAAAATATTAGTTCCATTCATGTCCCACTCCGTCTCTCGCGCCATGCGGGCGTGCCGCTATTCGCCTATTCTAATTTATAATACAGTACACTGTTCTTTTTAGGTTGAATCTGAACACTATAATCTTAAATTTCTTTATTTCTGGGATTAGGATGTATGCTAATTAGGGATGTGACAGCGAGCCTTGGCGGTGCCTTTTTGGCGGCTATGTAAGATAAAACAATTTATAATGTTAAACGATAGGTTGCATACAAATATTGATGCATGATAGAGTTTTCTTTGTGGTGAATATTTATCTACCCTATGGAAAGAAGGTATTTTTTTTGGGAGTGTCTCGTTTCACTGTAAGAAGGTAAGATGTTATTTTATTAGGCCATCTAAATTCCACATTAAGCAAAGTTGAAGTATGGGGAAGTGTAGGAAAGGTAGACTCTTTTGTAGATTTATTTTCTAATAAGTTGAAGGTGATGGGTTGGATAGATGTTGAAACTTTTATTTGGAGAAACAAAACGGTTGGGAAGAGTAGGTTGCAAAAATACTAGATTGGTTCCTCATTTTAGAAGCACACTTGTAAGATCAATCTAGGATTAGGTTGTGGATAGAAGCAAAGATGGGCCTTTGATCATATGTCAATGCTCATTCAATTTGAGGAAGGAAGATATAAAGCCACCAAGCCCCTTTAAATCCAATTTAACTTGGATGGAGGATGAGGATTTTGGGAAGCATCTTAATGCTTGACAAAGAGAATTTGCTAGTATTCAATTTGGCCATAGCCTAAAACATGTCAAAATGGTGGTGTCTGGACAAAGAAAAGAGGAAGTCAATTGCCAATAAAAAAGTGTGGAGGTTGAAAATCAAATCTTTGTGATTGGGTAAAGGAGATGAGAACACAAATCTTAGCCACAAATTTTATCATAATTATGCAAATTACAGGAAAATAAAAATTTACAATATGGGAAATACAAAGAAACGATGTTTCCAAATCTTTGTTTTTTTTAAAAATTGCTTATCTAGGGCTCAAGCAGTTTTGTAAAATCTATAAAGAAGATGATTCAAAAACTGTTGTAGAGGTCACCATGATGATATTTTTCTTCCCTAGTTTCGTTGATGAACTAGGGAATGAGAGATTCATGGAAGAAATATAAAAGAAAGAGTTACATTGAAGATGTTGGGGGGATTTGGGTCTACCTTTATTTCACTTGTTCCTAAAAATTATATCCTTGTCTCTTTTGATGATATTAGGCCTATGTCCCTGTGCATTTGTATATAAGATCATATTAAATATCATAGCTATAAGGGTAAACATTTGCTATTAGATTCAATCTCTAAAGAACAATTTGGATTTTTGCATGGTAAGTTGATTTATGATGCTATTGGTATGGAACAACAGGGAATACACACTATTAAGACTAAGGTTCTATCTATCATGATCTTAACATTAGACTGACTAAGGGCCTATGACTGAGAAAATTGGTTGTATATGAGACTTACCTTGATTCACCTTCAGTTTAGTTTGCACTTTGTAAAATGGGTTATGAGTTGTTTAACATCGATATCATTCCCCATTTTGATTAACAATTCAACCTTAGAGTTTTTGAGACCTCCTCGAGGGATCATAGAAAGATGTCCTATGTCCCCACTTCTATGTTTGGTTGTGGTAAAGGGACTCAACAAAGCCATTATGGGTGCCAAAATAACTAGAGTTGATAAAGGTATAAAACTAGGAATAACCCTAAATTTGATCCATTTGCTTTTTGTAGATGATGTGCTATTATTCTCTATGGTTATTGAAAATATTATAGGAAATTAAAAGAAATCTTAGGTTCATATTGTGTATCTACTAGCATGATGGTTAATATGAAAAATATATTTGATTTCTTTTTATGGGTTGGAATTTGACTTAATTCTAGGGAATTCTCAAAAAAAATCCTTTTTATCTAATTGATTTTCAAGAGACTTTAAGTATTTGTTTTTTTTCTTGAAGCCTAATGTCTATGGGATAAATGATTGGACGTGGTGGAGGTGGTTATTTTCCAAAGTTGAAAAAATAATTAAATTGTGGTGCAATAGGGGGTTGTCAAGAGGGGGCATGCTAGTTTTGGTAAAAGTTGTATTGGATGTTATTCCAAATTTCTATCACTCTTTGGCTCTCATTCGAAAGGGGCTGTGGGAAAAATTAAGGAGAATTAGCTTTAGATTTATGTGGGCACTCAAGGAGAGTGAAGGTATGGTCCTTTATGTCAAGTGGATGTCCATTGCAAAATCCAAGGAAGTTGGTGGGAAGGGACTCAAAACTATCTATCATTTTGGGAAAGGACTTGTAGTTAAACATGTGTAGAGGTTGATCTTCAATAAATGGGTGTAGACTCTAGTGATCATCCAAAAGTATATTGAACTTGATACTCTGGTAGATTGGATAAGGAAGCCAACTGAAACTACCTACAATGCTTCTATTGAATTGAATGAAATGGTTCTTGTTTTCCTTTTGATTAGTAGTTGTCTAGATTGGAAGGTAGGGAATTTGGTGACTATGAGGATAGTAGTTGACCCATGGGTTGGTTATGGGAATGATTTCAGGATGCCCAAAAATCTAATTGATTTACTTCATGAGCAAGGCATATAGACTCTTGCATGGGTTGTTTATGCTATAATGACTATTATTTGGACTCAAGAATGGAAAAGTGCAACGTTTTCGGTGATGGAAGGAAATATATGAGCTCAATGGGAAGACTATGTTTGCAGGATGAAGAGAATTCATATGAGAATTAAAGAGGAAGCTAGTTCTATAGTTTGGAAAAAAATTATCGCTTTAGGGTTCCACATTCCCAAATTAAGCTACAAGGAAATGTTTTTCAATGAGAGACCTAAAAACATCTACTGGTGGTAGAAAACACTTTGGAAGATCATGTCTCCCATGGAAGCTAAAATTTTCACATGGATGGCTATGATGGATGAGGCACTAAACCAGGAAGTGATTTAAAAAAGGAACACACATGGACCAAGTAGGTGTGTGTTGTGTCAAGAAAATCAAGAAATAATCAACCATTTGCTAATTCATTGTGAGTATATACAAAGGAGATATAATATAAAATGGAGAACTTCAAAGGCCTTGAAGAAGAATGGAAAGGAATCTTACAATAGAAGATTGTCTCAAAACTTTGATCGTAAAGCTTGAGTTGAAAGATTATAGACCCTCTGTAGTAAGAGTTTGGGGCATGTAGCTTGTAAGGAATGCAAGTATTTTAAAGAGAAGTCCACCCCCTGTTCCAATGTGATAAATAGAGAAAAGTTATTTTTGGAAGCCTTAAGTCTTAGGGTATCCCACTTGTGCATAGGAAAATTGACCCTATTTCCATAGACAAGTCTTGGCCTTGGGGTTTTTGAAAGAGAAAGCCAAGACTTCCCCTAGATGTGAAGTTAGGGGGATGCTATACTTAAATGATAGTCTTTATTTCATATTCAAGGAAGGGATACGAAAGGGGGCTAGTAATTTTGTTGAGTTGTTTGCATTAAAATTAAGAAAATGAGTTCCACATTTTCAAAGTTATGTTGATTCTATGGTTATAATCAAATGGGTAAAAAGGGAAAAAGGGGTATCAAATCTATTATTATGAGCCATTTTTTTAGGAAATTATGCTATTTTAGGATGCTTTTAATTTCATATCCTTCTATCATGTGTTCAAAAAACATAACCAAGATGAAAATTCCCTCTCATAAGCTAGATTTTCTTTGGATGTTGGTACTTGGTTAGTGTTGGAAATAATGGACGCCCATTCTCAAGAATCTATTAGGAAAATTCATGCATAATCTCTTGGTGAAGCTAGTTTTTTTTGTTTACACCATGAAATAGGTTGTGGCTCATATTAAATATAGATTTTTTTTCATGATGGATTATTATGGACACTATGTGCCCTTATTACATGATGTTGTATGGACTACAGTTTTAAAAAAATATTTAATATATTTTTGGTAATTTGTAAGTTGATTGAACAAGATTGCGATGAATGTATATGGAGTTTTAATCCCATCCGTGGGTACCTCCTTTTTTCTTGGAAGGCATGTCATCAATTCTTGAAGATGATAACAAGATCTTTGGGAATGCAATATGCATGTACATAATGTATCTCTTTTCTTATGAATATAATATGGTTGTTTTTTTAGGGGTGGGGCAAGTTCGAGGAGGGGGTTTCTTAGAAATATTATTTTCTAATTATAACATATATTATTTATATAAAATATGATTGGTTGATATGATTTAGACAACAAGATTTTGATTACTTCTTGCTTCGAAATATTTCAAAATATTTAATTCCTTCTTCCTTCTTCAATGTGCAACTTTGACACTTAATATATTTCATTACAATACATATTATCTAATGAAATATTTTCAATATATGTTTAAAGAAAAAATTGAACCCACTTTTACATAACTGATAATTTTTCATCCCAATGAAATATACTATCCAAAAATAAATAAATTACTATACGGCTCAAGGAAAATTTAAAGAGTTTATGTTAAGACTAATACAAAGCTCTATGTTATGTATACAAATTCTTATTAATAACCTTATTGAATTATTATATGGGTTAGTGTAAGTTAATGATGGTCTCTCAAAAAAAAAAAATATATCAAATGTATTAACAATCCTTGGATAGCTCAACTATCAAGGTATCCAACTGATCGGTTTGCGGAAACCCTAGTTCGTTGCCCCCCTCTGCGCCATCTCGACCCTCTTGATGGCCTCCCCTGATCCAAACCCTCCTCCGGACTTCGAAGATGAAGTCGTCGCCTTTAATTATTTGGTTGGATCTTTGCAAAGGCCCCCCTCTCTCCCTGTGCATTCTCAGTTCGTGAAGAAGATGGATCAAATTCTAGAAGTGGCTATTCCTCGCATAGCTGCATGAAGAAAATCACTCTCCTTCGCCTCTAGAGAACGCTTCGGCTAGTTCATGGGGTTATGGCCTTCTCCTCGTCAAATAGACCTTTAGATTGAGCGGAAATAGCATCCTATTATACAGGGACGCACAAATCAATTTTTTTTGTGGTAAGGGCTTCTATATTTTTTATTTTGAGCATAAAGAGGATAGAGATATCATTTTCTGGAATGGTCCATATTTCTTCGGTTCCAGAGGTTTATACTTAAACAAATGGACCGCATATTTCAATCCTGAGAACGATATTCCCTCAGCCGTCCCAGTCTGGGTTTACTTCCCTCATCTTCCTTTTCATTGCTGGGGGGATGAAGTTTTAAAAGTATCAGAGATACCTTGGGAAAATTCATAGACAAAGCGAAACCCAAGTCCAATATTTATTCTTGTGCTAGGATTTGTGTGGAGGTCGATCTGGAAAAAGGGCTTCCTGAAGAAATCAAATTGAGGCTGGATGATTGGACCTATATTCAGAAGTTGGATTACGAACAACTCCCGTTTAAATGTAAGACCTTCCACGAATATGGTAATTTTGCCAAAAAATGTCCCACTAACAAAAAAACACAAGAATCAAATGCCTCACAACAAGAAGAAGGTTGACAGTAGGTCAGGAAGAAAGAGACTACTAGTAAAGGAGTTATTTTTTCCCTCGAGCCCTCTGGATCCTCCCCTAAAGAAGGTTCTTCCCATCATTCGTCTCCTGAAAAAATCCCTCCCAAGAAGTCTGCCCCTAATCCCACCTCCCTCTCGAAACTCCTTTTAAGTGTTAGGAGAACCATCTAAGAAAAAATCTCCTGTTGATCCAACACCGAAGCCTTTGTCACACTCCTCTCCTCCTTCCCTAGAAAGAATATCCGAAGAATCAAGTGAAGAGGAAAGCTTTCAGGAGGTATCCCAAGAAGAGGAATTGCAAGAACCTGAAGAACCTCCTTCAGAAATGTAACATAATCGATAAATGGAAGAAGGGAAAATCCACCTCGAAAAACCCAAGAAATCTGGACGTAGGTCTAACAAAGAAGTCAGAAAAGAAGCAGCATAAAAAGAGAAATCC
This sequence comes from Picea mariana, assembly GCA_032191745.1. Lineage (NCBI taxonomy): Eukaryota > Viridiplantae > Streptophyta > Pinopsida > Pinales > Pinaceae > Picea > Picea mariana. The sequence goes on from JASDQU010339269.1 coordinate 7,352, forward strand.
CAAGGTAAGAAACTATCTATAGAAATATCAATGTACACCACATCCGGAAGAGGAGGAAAAAAATGCTCTGATCTCCCGGTTTATGGAAGTCAGGCCTTCTCCACCCCTCATCAATGAATCTCCTCTCCTGGAATTGCAGGGGATTTGGAAATAAAAACAAAGTTTAAGCCCTAATAGAACTTAAATCCCTTTCCAAACCTTCTATAATACTCCTCCATGAGACAAAACTGGAGAATTCAAGTGTTTAGAAGAAATAATGTTTTTTTCAAAACAGGTGGTGGTGTCGTTGTAAGTTCTCAGGGTTCCTCCGATGGAATAACTACTCTTTGGGATGAACAGATTTGGAATCTTGATGTAACTCTATGATCTGAATTTATGCAAGAATGCAACAAAATACACAAATAACCATGAATACAAATATGCAATGGAAATAACACTTCATTTCATTAATATCAAAGAACTGAAATTTGCTTACAGACATAATAGAAATAAACTAGCTAGGGCGTTGGTAGCTTATCTTTGAGAAGATATGTTGCAGCTACAGGCCTCTGAACTTTGTGTTACAATGAGGCTCGAAGACCTATATATTATTGAGAAAAAATGGAAACCCTAAACATACAAAAACCTAACCCTAGGAGATGAAACACCAGAATATGGGCCCCATCGGGGTAAATTGGTACATCAATTTTCCAGGGTCGTAACTTCGGCATACTATCTTTGTTTGACGCATATGATACATCATTAGAAATATCTATATGAGGAATACAACTGATGATTGCGAATATCTTGTTCCAAAAAATACTAGAATTCACTAGAGGTTTGATGCCCAAAAAACGTCGTTTAGGGCCTCAAAACGACTCGAGAAGTTCAGGACCCAATAAACTGCCAAAAATAGTAAATTGTGCTACCATTAAGGAAACTGAAAAACTGAAAGAAACAATGGTGGGGGTCCAAGTAGAATAGGCACGTGGCCACCAATATCCACTTGGATCATTCCTCCCCCCTTAGGAAGCAATGGTCCCCATTGCGTTGAGTTCCTCCATGAGATGAGGAAACTTCTGCTAAACTTGGTCCTTGGTGAGCCAGTTTCCCTGGTAAAGGAGTTGGCTTGCTTTGACAACTTGATATAGCTGGATCCTCTTCTGGCGGGTGTTCTTGATTTGTGTGTCCATAATCCGATTAGTTGTGGCTTGTTCCATGCAATCTGGGTTTAACTCTGTCGGTGTGAGTTGTTCTGCCATGTCGAATGTGTCCAGTAGAGGTGGAAAGTAAGGCCGAAGGTGGTCCACATTGAACACTGGGTGCAAACCAAGGAATGGTGGGATACTGAGCTCGAATGCATTATCCCCTACATCCTTGGTGATGGTGTATGGTCCATATCAGATTGAGCGAATCTTGAGTTGGGGTCCATCAAGGCACTCCTTATACAAATGTAGCCACACTTTGTTGCCCACCTGGAATTTGTGTTGCACCCGATGTTGATCATGCCACTGCTTGTACTTAGCATTGGCTCTGTCCAATATGTCATGAACCTGTTGGTGAATGTGCTGAATGCGCTCAATGAAGTTGTTCGCCTTGGCAGCTTCAGACTGGACATGAGTCAAATAATCCTGAATAGTTGCAAATGGTATGGCTATGTTAATGGGACATAGCGGATGGAATCCTAGGCCCACTTGAAAGGGGATGTGGTCGGTTGAGCTGTGGAGGGCCCGGTTATAGATATGTTGTACATAGGGGAGGCTCTCATCCCATGTGTGTGGATGCTTTGAGTTATACATGCGCAAAATGTGTACGATCATCATGTTGACGACCTCTGTCTGGCCATCAGTTTGGGGATGGAAAGCTGTGGACTTGGTGAGCTTGGTGTCTAAAATTGACCAGAGGTTGGACCAAAATGTGATGAGGAACCTATTGTCCCGATATGAGATGATAGACTATGGGATCCCAAAGTGTACCCACACTCATTCAAAGAAGAGTTTAGCAGTGGCTTCTGCTGTGATATTCTTCTTGCAGGCCGCCATAATGGCCATCTTCGAGAATCTGTCGACGAACAAGAAAAAACAGTCATTTCCATGATTAGTAGAACGAATGCATGACATGTAATCCATGGAGATGGCTTCCCAAGGTCGACTAAGGGTAGGAAACTGAGTATAGAGTCCTTTCTTCTTTATGGTCGGTTTGGAAATGGCGCAGGAAGTGCATGATCTGATGTACTTCCTGACATCCTATCGAAGTTTTGGACAATAGAAATACTTCTTCAGTACTGCCACTATTTTCTCGACCCCAAAATGCCCAGCGACCCGACTATAGTGCACTTCCCAAATCATCTTGGAATGCTCACTTGAAGGAACACAAAGGTGTCCTAGGTGACATAGTACTGCATCTTAGAGGTGAAAATTTGGAACTCGGTTACCCTCCAAGAGCATCTTGTATGTGTGGCCGAAATATGGATCACTCTTATAGAGAAGTGGCCAATCAAAAGTCTTGTTCCCACAAGCGTTGAGCACAGTGGTTATCACCATGATCAGTGGTTGGCTGAGGAAATCTGCAACATTATTGGTGTTTCCCTTCTTCTACTTGATGCTTGATGTTCAAATGAAACTGTTGCAGATATGTGGACCACTTCTGATGGTGATCATTCTGCAACTTACCTTGTGTCTGTATGAACTATAGGGTTCAGTGGTCTGTGTGGATGATCGTTTCCTTCCCCAAAATGTAATTCTTCCATTGTCGGAAACCCTGCACAATGGAATACATTTATTTGTCATAAGTGGGATACTTTCGGACTGTGTCAGACAATGTCACACTATGATATGCCAATGGATGCCCCTATTGAGTAAGAACTTCCTTCATAGCATAGTTAGAGGCATCTATCTCGATTTGAAATGGTTGTTGCAAGTCTGGTAATGTGAGCAGTGGGGCACAACAGAGGTGATGTTTCAATTCTACGAATGCCTTCTGTTGAGATTCTGACCAAAATAATTTTTCTTTCGCTCCTCCTTTGGTGACTTGACTCAAGGGCTAAGTGATATGAGAGAATCCCAACACGAACCTACAATATAAATTAGAAAGAGCTAGAAAGCTACGAAGCTTTGTTAGAGTGGTCGGGGCTGGCCAATCCCGGATGACTTGGATCTTGGTTGGATCAACATGCACCCCACGCTCATTAATAATTTATCCCAGATACTGAGCCTGGGTCATGCCAAAAGTGCACTTCTACAAATTGGCACACAACTTGAGTTTCCACAGGGTTTGGAGGACCTGTCGGATGTGGTGGAGGTGCTCTTCCCAAGTCTAGCTGAAGATCAGGATGTCATCCAGGTACACTACTACAAATGAGTTCGTGAATAAATGCAAGATGTCATCCATCAGCCTCATGAAGGTTGTGGGAGCATTCATAAACCCGAAAGGCATGACCAACCATTCAAAAAGTCCCTACTTGGCTTTGAAGGTAGTCTTCCACACATCAGACGGTTCGATTGGTACTTGGTGATACTTGGAATTCAAGTCGATCTTGCTAAAATATTTCACCCTTTTGAGTTGGTCCAGAAGGTCATCAATTCATGGGATCGGGTACCTATTCCGAACAATGATCTTGTTCAGGGCCCAATAGTCAATATAGAGTCTCCAAGTCCCATCCTTCTTCTGCAACAACATGATCGGGCTCCCACCGAGTGATGAAATTGGTCGGATGTGACCTTTCTTTAGTAGCTCCTAAATATTCCTCTCGATTTCATCATTCTCTAGAACAGAGCATTGATAGATCGGTCCATTGGGCAACGACGCACCTGGGGTTAGATCGATGGGGTGCTTGACCTGACAGTGTAGAGGCACTCCTGCGAGTGAGGTGAAGATGTCCCGGTACTCCTCTAGGATCTTTTCCATTTGTTGTTTTCATGTGGAGGAGCCCTGTCTAGAGGTTGTGGCCACATTCTTCTTCTTGACGGGAGGGCGGATCATCAGGAAATTTTTTTTCCTAGTTTTGGAAATGAGCTTGCATTTTTTTGTAGTAACCAAAGAGATAGCAACAGGTGGTGGTACCTTTGGTATCCTATACAACTTATTTCCGAAGGTAACAATAACAACGCTAGGATGAGACTCATACACAACATGTCACTTCCACAAGTATGTTTGGCCTAATAATACATCACAAACATCAAGAGGAGCAATGTCACATAATACCTCATTGTTGAAGGGCTTGATGCTGTAGGGAAGGCGACACTGCTGGCTGACATGGAGATCCCATCCTTGGTGAAGCCACTGTTGGTCTCCAGTTTTGATCATGTTTTTGCCTATATTATATCACAAATACCTCCATTCCTTTACCCAGTACCACCCCTTTTGGCCTTGTTTTGACATAATTGACATATCTTTACCACTCAATGGGGCTACTCAAGGTATCTTTACGTTTCAAGTTATTTTTATGTATTTTTTATGCTTTAAATTAACATTGAAACTAATGTGGCTTGGGTTAGGTACTATTTTTATTTTTGAAACATGATTTGCCAGTACCAGGTACCAGCTCGCACCTTGTGGAGATACCAATGAAGCTGCTAAAGATTCGCGTGTTATGGCCAGAGTGGGAGACAGTATGATTTACATGACAGATGGAGTCATTACTCATATGATGATTGAAGGCACAATGATAGAACTGAGCTGTTAATACTTCATAATTCACACTTCGTGACACTAAGTGTCACGAAGATGTGAAGACCGTTTTTAAACTGATTTCGAGTTCTTTTCGGATCTGGGATCCGTTTGAATTAATGTATTTTTGCTTTAAAATATTATGGAGGAGGATCTATATAAACAGAAGACCACTCCTAAGGAAGTTATGTTATGTTATGATACACATTTCTGAATACAATTTGTTGTTGCGTTATGTTACTTTACTGTCATACGATTTGAGTTATTTTCTTCTGAGTAAATGGAGCGTGAAGTATACACAGTGTTTGCGTAGAATGATTGAGTGGTTCTGGTTGTTCCTTTCGGCGTTTTTACGTTTTGGTTGGGCCCGCCAAATAGGTTCAAGTCGCTTCTTTTCTCTGTCTTAGATTTAGTTTATTTTAGTGCTTTAGTATTTGCATGCATGTTAGCTTAGAGTTTGGGAATTAACTTGTTCATATTCTTGCTTAAATT
>JASDQU010339271.1:0-12387 GCA_032191745.1 Picea mariana
GGACTGTCTAGGTGACAGAGAAGGTGCACTCTCCTGGGGTGGAACAGGCATGTGGGGAATGAGGGTCTGTGTGCAGTGAGCGTGGGAGATTCCTGGGAGAGCTTCTTCCTGTTGAATGTGTATGTGTTGTCTTCCCTGTAACCTCAGCCTGAGTCTAGATTCCTTGCCTTGGGGTAGAGCTCGGTCCCAGCTCGGGGATGACCTACTGTTGAGCTGATGAACAGTGTGGTCTAAGGCTGGGAGGTTCATGGAAGGCCTACACTTGGTTGGTGAATACTACAGCAGATAAAAAGATAAGTAATCTGAGTTATGTTTTAACACATTTGACATGACTGTGTTGTTTTGTATCATGTTTTCCGCTGTGCAAGTGAATTAATGATGAATGCTATGACTGGTTTAATTATAGCAGTACCCTTATGTTTTACTCTGAGAATTAAGTGTGTTTAATTCTGTTTAAATGCATGTGCTTATAATTCCTTTACCAATTATGTAAACATTCATGTATAATGGTAAATTGAGGGGTTTGGGTAAACCTGGGTAGCAAAATGGTATCAGAGCAATTGGTACACTACAAATTGGTATCAGAGCAATTGGTACACTACAACATTCATGACTTGCAAGACAAAATTGACAAAATTGCACCTGCCGAGGGGCAACCTCCACTTGGAATATTCAAGGACAAATTTGTTGAGGAAATGAAATTTCCAACACTCTTCTATGGAGATCCACGTGCCACTGATATTACATAACGATTCAGTTATCATAAAATAGTCCGATGGGAGATGCTACATTCAAGCGGTTACTTCCCCTGTCACATAACAAATTTGTTTTTCAAAACAATGCACATAATAATAGAGCAAGTTTTGTCCTGCATGTGGGTCTGAATAAGAAAAGGCCAGTTACAAGGAAGAAATTTGTTGGCGAAGGATGTGAAGTACAAAGTAAACCTAGAAAAAATTACGAAATCTGATATTGGATACATAGATTTCAAAAACATTCGCACCTCTCCTGACTATTTACAACAAAACAATTTTTTTTTTATAGCAATGATCCGACAATTGGGACCACCAACATTTTTCATCACATTTACAAGTGCAAAGCATTGCTAGGATCCATTGGTGGCTGCCATATCTGACCTGTATAGGAACAAGAAACGTAAAAAAGAAACCGAAACACTGGAAAATAATGACATTGACTACCTCATAAGAAAAGACCCAGTGACATGTACTCGCTACTATAGACATAGAATAAATTCTTTGAGACAATTGATATGCCATGATGAAACGTTTTTCGGAAAAATATCAGACTACTTTTTTGTGATTGAATTCCAAAATAGGGGAAATGAACATGACCACGCACTGTTGTGGATAGAGGGTGCACTAGTCTATGGAGCTGATAAAAATTCAGAGATCGAACAATTTGTGGATAAATACATGACATTCAACATAGATTATTTGGATCCAGAGCTTGCCAAAGTCCATATACATTACCATACAATAATTTGTAGAAAATGAAAAAACTCGCATTGCAGATACAACTTTCCCGTGCCGCCAATGAGAGCTACAAGAATCATAGAGCCACTTAGTTTAGAGGACAATGTTTTTGTTGAGAAATCTAAATCTTTGTTCTCATTCCTAGAACAAGTAGAATTTGATGAGCTGATGGGCTTTGATGCCTTCTTGACAAAGGTAAATCTATCAGAAGATGAGTATATCCAAGCCATACAATGTACACTTAGGCAACCGACAATTTTACTTAAATGAAAACTTTCCCATATTTGGAACAATAGTTTCTCCAAGGACATGCAAGTTATGTGGAAAGCAAATACAGATGCACAGTGCGTGCTCAGTGCATATGATGCAACATCATACTGTACCTCATATATGACAAAGGTTGACAAATCTATGACAAGTGCATTTAGAAGAATACACAAAGAACATGAAAGAAGTCATATTGATGCCATACAAATAATATGCACACTTGGAAATGCATTGCTTAATCTTCAACAAATGTCTGCTCAACAAGCAGTTCACATTGCACTTTTGCTACCCCTCACTTGTAGTTCAAAAAAAAGTGTCTTCATAAACACATCTCCACTTGAAAAATGCACATTTGTGTTTAAACCACCAGTTTGTCTACAAAAAGAGCCTGACAATTCAAAATACGTACTATGTCACTCTATTGTTGATTATTACCTCCAACGTTCGTCTCCTACTAGGCATATATGCTTAGCAGAATTCATATTGCATTACAAAAAAGAATGGTGCACCCATATCAAATAGAAAAAAACCCTCTGTGATACGGTTTGTCAAATACAATAAACATTGTGACTATGAAAACTATTTTAGAGAAAAAATTGTTGTTGTACGTTCCGTTCGATGAAAATGAAGAGACATTAAAACATAACTTCTCTACATGGGAGGTTGCGTATGCTGCGTATGAGACTATAGTGCACATCAATGAAGCTATATTTACCTACAATGTTAATCCAACATGGGGTGATCTAGAAGTGCAGTTAATGACCTAGAAAACCCTGACGATCATGATGAGACATTCACAAACCGAATAACAACCAGAACTCCTTCCGAGTCCTATGAATTACAAGAAGATTTGCCTTGTCCTCCAATAGGTGGAAGTGAAAAACATATCAATCTTGGTTTTCAAGTCACAAAACATCATTTCCTAATTGAAAATAATGAATACCAAAGAATAAGACGTCTGTTGAATCGTGAACAACAAACAATTCTAAAGGACATTGCTCTTAAAAAATGCTTGAATATGGACAGTCCTGTGCACTTGTTTCTTACAGGCGAAGCAGGAATAAGTAAGAAATTCACAGTGAAAGCACTGTTCCAAATGCTTATACGAATCTATTATTCAAAAAATTCCTCTGATCCTATGAAACCAAAGGGCCTAATAGTTGCATACACAGGAAAAGTTGCATATAATGCAGGTGGAACAACATCCCACTCTGCATTTTTAATGGCTTTTAACAAGTCACAGTTTCTGCCACTTAGCAAGGAAATGTTGGATACATTATCTAAGCTTTATGAAGAACTCCAACTTGTCTTTATAGATGAAGCATCTTTGATTGGGAGTCGATTCTTGTATTTCATTGACAACCGACTAAGAAGCATAAAACATGTGCACACGAAATACTTTGGAAACATTGACATGGTATTCTGTGGGGATCTTTACCAGGCACAACCCATCCAAGATTCTTTGATATTTGAACAACCTACCATTAACATGGAAACAATCACCCATGACTTCTAGAGAGACAATATTAAATGCTTTAAATTGCATACTACAATGTGCCAGACAGATGAAACATTCATTGCAATTCTGAATAGAATGCGAACAAACAACCAAACATATGATGACTTAACATATATGAATTTGAGGTGCTTACGGCCTGCACCAATAGACCCAATGTTCCCTTACCTATTCTACAGAAATAAAAATGTTGCAATGCATAAAAGCCACTTACTATCAATCATGCCTGGCGATGATATCATAATCAATTCAATTGACCTGGAAGAAGACAACCATGGACATGTGCCATGTCATGAACATTCAGTCACTTTACCTTCACAACTTGTCCTCAAATTAGAAATGTTGGTTGAATTATATGCCTCTAACTATAATTCACGAGATGGCTTGGTCAATGGTGCAGATGGAATACTCAAAGGCTATACGAATACATAAAAGCTCGGTGTCCTTTGGATTAAGTTCCATGAACCGCATATAGGCAAGCGACAAGCAAGCAAGTTGTCTAAGATCTATATAATTCAAACAAGCGATTGGACACCTATTTTGTGAATATCAAAGCCAGTATCGACATCAGCAAAGACAGGTCGACTAAATATTCGAAAACAGTTTCCGATTAAACTTGCATGTGCACGTACAGTCCATAGATCACAAGGGCTAACACTTGATAATGTTTCATTTCAACCTGTTGGAATTCAGATACATGGACTTGTATACACAACATTGTCCCATGTCAGAAGCATAGACTCCTTGTATTTACTAATTCCTCTCACAATAGATAACTTCAAAGTGAAACAAAATGTTGATATTGAAATGGAATGACTCAGGACCATTGCAAAATGGAAACTGCACTATGATTACCAATCCATACAAATAAATTTATCTGTATCAATTCTCTCACTTAACACACGCAACTTGAATGCACACATGGATGATATATTGAATGACTATGATATAATGCCTTACGATATTCTGTGCTTGCAGGAAACACACATGGCATTATGCATGCAAAACAAACAATTCCCAAATCACAATTGCATATTAAGTTACATTACACATGGGGTGATGATACTGGTGAAAAAACATGTGCCAATTTTGGCCCATATACATATCGAAGAAAAGAATGTTGAAGTGGTGCTTGCAATTTTTTTTTCCATGAAACAGAAGTTGCAATACTGAATCTGTATGCTGCTCCCCTTGCAGCATTCTCCAACATAGTAGATGTTATTTCCAATGCATTGGGCCATTTCCATATGAACGGACCCATTGTACTAGTAGGATACTTCAATATTGACATGCTACAAAATAATGGCAAAACAAAAGAATTGGAAAACTACATGTGGAAATACAGTCTCCGCTTTCTTTTGAACAACACAAGCCATTTGCAAAACGCACTTATTGACCATGTTTGGTCGAATGTGTCCAGTCCTCAATACAATATGTTTATCTTAGACACATATTGTTCTGATCACGATACCATTGGTATTGCACTTGAATTATGAGATATACATCAAACATATTGCAAAGTCATATTTCTATGTTTCAAAGCATATCTGTGTAGCTTGTTGCAAAAAAAGAAAAAAGAAAAAAATAATTATCCAACTTCTTAGTTTTCCCTGATTTCTACACATATTGTTCTGGTGAGCATATAGCCATTGTTGTACTTGAATTATAAAATATACACTATGCAAGAAAAAAAAAAGGTACATCCTCCTAAAGACTATTTGTTGTTGTATTCATCTTATTCTAATTTTTTTAGTATATGTACATAGTACTTTCCTTTTTCTTTATATCTGAACTTATGTTCATATCCCTTTTGTTTTGTACTTTTGTTGATAGAAACAAACATCAAAAGTAGAGGCCACAAAGAACTCCTACCCACAGATGTAGAGGATTCCATGCAAAGGTGCATTTTTTTCTGCCCGCAAGTCCACTTGTCAATTTGTATATCGTGGAAGTGTGGGTGCTATTTGTAGGGCACAGAACAATAGAGGCCTATTTTTTGAGCCCGTCATCCCGAGAACCTGCGATGCAGAAAGTGGCCAAATATGGAATGTGATATCCGTACATGCTCTATACTATCTCATGTCTATACTTTATAAAGGTACATATTTAGTTTTGCCTTGTTTCTACACATACTGATCTGGTAACCACACAGTTGGTGTTGCACATGAATTATGAAATATGCACTACGAGTCAGACCGACCCCTTTGGTTTCCTTAGCCAATTTTATGCCCGCGCATCCCCCGCTATGTGTTATCAAACTCTCGTTCTGCGTCTTCCGAGAAAGTGTACATGCTCTATAAAATCTTAGCCACCTCGCAATTCCGCTTGTCAATTTGTATATCGCAGAAGTCTGTGTTCTATTTGTGGGACACCGAACAATGGAGGCCTATTTTTTGATCCCGCCAGCCTGAGAACCCGTGATCCAGAAAGTGGCCAAGTATGGAATGCGATATCCGTACATGCTCTATAAAATCTCATGTCCATACTTTATAAAGGTGCATATTTAATTTTGCTTGGTTTCTACACAGTTGGTGTTGCACATGAATTATGAAATATGCACTACGAGTCGGATCGGGCCCTTTGGCTTGCTTAACCAATTTTATGCCCGTGGGTCCCCTGCTACGCCTTATTAAAATCTCGTTCCCCGTGTTCCGAATGTACATCTTGCATCGAAAACTTGGTAATCCATGTCTATGCTCGCGGGTTCCCAGATGACGGGGTGGCAGATTTCATGTCCATCTAATATTGCACCCGAGACTTTGCTTGAAGCTTGTGACTCATTTGCTAATTTTATTTAATTAAATTGTACAATATCAATATTCATTATTAATAATTTAGTACTTGAAAATAATGTTTTTAGATAATGTTAGCTATATAACATATATGTTATATTTTATACATGTAGACAATCACAATCTTGAACCTGCCAGTCCTGGAGTCCGTCTTTCAACTTGTATATCATGAAACTCCCAGTGCTGCATGGAGCAGACGGGAAAATAAAAGTACAATGTTGATCGAGCCATCCCAAAGTCCACCGATAAATTTGTATATCATGGAAGTCTGGGTGCTACTTGTAGGATGCAGAACAATAGGGGCTCAATTTTCATCCCGCCAACCCAAGAACCCACGATCCAAAAAGTGACTAAGTATGTAATCATGGATCCATACATGCTGTATGAAATCTAATATCCGTACCTATAAATTTGTATATCGTGGAACTCCAAGTGTTGTTTGGGGGACACAGACCGATACAAGTGCAATGTCCAACTAGCCAATTAAATTGTGGAATATCAAAATTTGTATATTGTGGAAGTTCGATCCGTAAACAATTTCCATCCTGGGCCTGCAAACTCTGAGTATTGTTTGGAAAACAAGGAACAATAGAAGTGCAATGTTCATCTCGCAAGTCCGCCCATCAATTTCTATATCACGCAAGTCTGGGTACTATTTGTAACACACAAAACAATAGAGGCCCACTTTTGAGCGCGCCAGCCCGAGAACCCATGATACAAAGACTGTACATGCTTCCCTTTGCTATGTTCCCTAAAATCCTACACAAAGTCACACTTTCCATACTTAGCCACTTTCCCACAATTCTGCAAATATACAAACCCTCCACTGAACTGCACCATCATGCCCTCTTACGTTTTACGCGTTTTGCAGTCAACAATTTCGACTTATGCAGTTTCACCATTAGACACTCACCAGTTTCACCATACAGTTTCAGACTTGGTGATTCCTTCTTTTCTTTCTCTTCCCCGTTCCCGTCACCTTCACACGTGTGCATAATAAGAAATAATGTTTATATATGTGTGTATGTGTGTGTGTGTGTGTGTGTCTTGTTTCTAAATCTTTATTGCTAACAGGTCATCCTGCAGGCATCGTCTAAGCTGTCATTGATGCGTGCAAGGCTCAATAAGTTTTTCCATTAATGCAATATTTGTGGAGGCTTTTGTTATCCATTCCTAGTATTAATTTCAAATACCATGGAATTTCATTCACACGCCATCAGCTTGGTTCCTTCACGAAACCTCAAATCCTTAAATGTTCTTCACCATAACCGCCACCTTCGTACTTCTAAGTATGCAATAATTAAGATTTACTTCTAACAGGTCACCATACAACACGCATAGATATTTTCATTAATGAGGAGATTTTCCATTCACACGCACTGAACCAACGTTTCTGGGGGGTTATATTGTCCCCTCCATTTCTTCATTTCAAGCTGTGTCTGGAGCAAACCAAAGTTTTCATAAACTGTTGGAAGCAAATCCACAACAGTTTTGTAGATATACAGTGAACATCTTCCTCACGAGCTTCCCGTGCAGAAGAAGGGAGAAATAATTGTAGGGGAGGCAGAGCAACCCGAAATTTAGAGTGAAAACATGGATCTTGATGCTGATCTGGATAACATATTCTGCAACCTTGATCAACCCAGAGACACAACTCAAAATGTCTACCCAATGGACATAGTTGACACCAATTTTTTTGACGAAGATGAATCCTTCGTGTTCCAGAGTGCTGTTTTTGAAAACGAATAAAAAAAAATAATCATTGAAAAAAGAGTTGTAAAAAATAAGAAAAGAAAACATCGTTCAGAACTTGACCTTGCCAATATGCAGGCATCCAAAATCTCTCAACTTCACATGGAAATTGGAGATGCTCTTCATGATTCGGTTGGAGTCATTGAGGCCGATAATTCCAGACTAAAGAATTGGATTAAGGAATTAGAGGAAGCTTTGTTTCCTATGCCATTGCTTGACAATCCTTTGGAAATAGCCATGCCTGTGACTACCTGCACCCTTGCAGCAAATCTAAAAGGCCCGTCCAGCTTCCTCTCATCCTGTAGAGGGTATGTGGAGAAAAATATCAACAAAAGAATGGATCTGATTACTAAGGCCTGGGAAACATCACAGAATATGGATTCCCTGGGAAGCAGGGCACATAACTTGCTCCAACTTCTGCAGATGGATTTAAAGAATGAATAAAATTTCTATGTGCACATGGTCATCCCTTTTGCCTTTCATGTCAACAACATGTCAGACATGACAAGAAGACAACATGTTCTCTCGTCCAAAAAATGGCTCACTCAATTAGAAGCATGCTGGAAAGAGAAGGTGAAGAGCTTGTATCTCATCATACAATCATGTGAGGAAGCAATATCAAAGAAAGAAACATTATTCACAAAGCTCACCAAAATAGAGTTAGCCGGAATGAAAAATGACTTCCAGGACCCCATCTTAATCGTCAACTCGCTAGCGTTAACCAAGAAAGATTTTGATAAATAAGTTGATAATTTTAAGGCCTTGTCATTAGAATTTTTTTACAGGATTGTTGAATATCATGAACAAGACGTGGACAACTGGCTAGTCCGGTATTCAGTACAGAATGGAGGCATTCATCGAGCTCTGTGTAATCTTTCTATTGACCTAATCGATTTAGAAAATGAACTTTTCAGCATTAAAATCTGGAATGATATCAACGTCGCCCCCTTGAGAAGCTATATTGAAGAGAACTTGAAGTGGGTCGCTGACGAAATCCAATAGGGAAATCCATCAGCAAGAAAATAGAAAAATTACTTATATGGAACATCGGTATAAATGCTTTGTTTATCAATCCAGTTATTCAAGCAAGCAAATACCAAAATTACTTATATGTACCATGCCTGTAAGTGTATACTAATAGTCCTTTCTTTATCAATCCAGTTATTCCACCTTTTCTGAATACAAATCTATAGCCAAAAACTGATATCTTCCCATTTCTACTTTTCATGTATTACTTTCCACACTCCTATTTCTTGTACATATTTCTCTTATGGTCCACGGGAGCCCCAATCCCAGTCTATATGACAAACGCATTTACATTTCCAGGAATATGTAACAAACAATTATTTTTTTCATATATTCCAAATAAAACTATTCTTTTGTCTCCTTATATATTTATGTGTTCCTATATTTTTATCCTAAGCTATGATGAATGTGAAGACGATATCATATTTCACACACACACACACACACACACACACACACACACACACACACACACATGTTTGTTTAAATTTCCACGAATATGTAACACGTTTTATTATTATTTTATATAAATGTAACAAAGAACTCTGGCTACTCTTTGTAGGCCATGGAACAACAGAGGCCCATGAAAATATCATCCCCATACTTTATAAAAGTACATATTTCCTATGTATATAAGTAAATATCTACTTTATATAATTACGTATTTGGTATGTATAATTTATGCTATGCAGGAACCTATACTTTAATAAATTTCAATTTCTTGTGTCTAGGAGCCCCTGTTTTATAGAAAACTAATTCAAGAATGCTATTTTTTTGGTCCTTTTGTCCACCATGCTATGTAACAGACGTTTGTACTATTTTTTTGTGCCTTTTTCCACCAGCATATGTAAAACGTATGTACAAAAAACTAATTCGTAGATGCTAAATTTTTTCGACACGAGCCCCTTAAAATTCAAATAGTCTGCAAGTCTGATTGTCAATTTGTATATCGCGGAACTCTTGGTGCTTTTTGTAGGACATGGAACAACATAAGCCCAATTATTAGGTCCCCAACCCAAGAACCCGCAATACAAAAACTGACTAATTATGGAATGAGGGTTTTGTGCATGCTCTATATATCTAGCTAGTCAAATTACATATTTGGTATGTATAATTTGATAAATTTCAATTTCTTGTGTCCAGGAGCCTTTATTTTAAAGAAAACTAATTCGGGAATGCTAGTTTTTTTGTGATTTTTTCCACGAACCTATGTAACAGACGTAGGCCCTTAAAATTCAAATAGTCCGCAAATCCGACTGTCAATTTGTAAATCGTGAAACTCTGGGTGCTATTTGTAGTGCATGAAACAAAAAAAGCCCAATTTTTAGCTCCCCAGCCCGAGAACCCGCGATCCAAAAATTGGCTAAACCTAATTCGGGAATGCTAATTCTTTGTGTTTTTCTCTTGCCTAGTTATTTTCAAAATTATAATTTCTTGCATCTTTACCACCTGTCCTTCATACTGCTTGCCACAGAGGCCCTTAAAATTCTAATAGTTTGCAAGTCCGCTTGTCATTTTGTATATCACGGAACTATGGGTGCTCTTTATAGGCCATGGAACAACAGAGGCCCAATTTTCATCCCGCCAACCCGAGAACCCATGATCCAAAAAATGCTTAAGTATCGAATGAGGGCTTCGTGCATGCTCTATAAAATATCATCCCCATACTTTATAAAAGTACATATTTAGTATGTATAAAAGTAAATATCTACTTTATAAAATTACATATTTGATATGTATAATTTATGCTATCAAGGAACCTATAATTTGATAGATTTCAATTTCTTGTGTCCAGGAGAACCTATTTTAAAGAAAACTAATTCGAGAATGCTATTTTTTTTATACTTTTGTCCACTAGCCTATGTAACAGACGTCAATACTATTTTTTGTGTGTTTTTGTCCACCAGTGTATGTAAAACATATGTAAGAAAAACTAATTCAGGAATACTAAATTTTTTGGACACGAGCCCCTTAAAATTCAAATAGTCTACATTTCCCATTGTCAATTTCTATATCACAAAACTCCTGGTGCTATTTGTAGAGCACGAAACAACAAAAGCCCAATTTTTAGCCTACCAGCCCGAGAACCCAGAATGAGGGTTCCATGCATGCTCTATATATCTACTTAATCAAATTACATATTTGGTATGTATAATTTATGCTCTCGAGGAACCTATAATTTGATAAATTTCAATTTCTTGTGTCCAGGAGCCCTTGTTTTACAGAAAACTAAATCAGGAATGCTATTTTTTTTGTGCTTTTGTCCATGACCCTATGTAACAGATGCATTCCCTTAAGTTTCAAATAGTCCACAAGTTCGATTGTCAATTTGTATATCGCGGAACTCTAGGTGCTATTTGTAGGGAACAGAACAACACAAGCCCAATTTTCAGCCTGCTAGCCCGAGAACCCGTGATCCAAAAATTCAAATAGTCTGCAAGTCTGATTGTCAATTTGTATATCACATAACTCTTGGTGCTATTTGTAGGGCATTGAACAATAGAAGCCCATTTTTTAGCCCCCAACCCGACAACCCGCGATCCAACTTTTTTTTGGTGTTTTTGTCCATGAACTCTGGGTGCTATTTGCAAGATACCAGATCTATAAAATATGTAGAACATAAATGAAATACTAGAAATGACAGAATGACAGTAAAATATCCAGCATAATCTTCACAATAAACAGAAATGATATACGGAATAGCAACAGAAATAGCACTTTGATTCAGATAGCAATGTTCACAGGCCTCTTCGAGGGGGAAACCTCCAGTAGAGAAGCGCTCTGTTACAATAATCTCCAAGCTAGGGTTTTCATACCTTCGCCTCTTATTTATACTAAATATGTATATTAAGAGAAGCATCTAGAGGAAGATCCTTCTAGAAGAGTAAGCTTCTATTAGGTCTTCTTACATTCGCCTTATTCTATTTTATTGAAAGGCCTTATTAATATTGACCTTTATTACATCCGAATACATTGATCTACCTATGTGCGGGTTAGGAACTTAACATGTCCGCCCCCTTAAAAAAAACCTTGTCCTCAAGGCTTGAGATGTGGAAACTGCTGCAGAATGGTAGCTGGTTCCCAAGTGGCATCTGCTGGAGTCAAGCCTTTCCACTGTACTAGCACTTCCTTGATGGTTCTGTGACGTAGGCAACGCTCACGCTGGTCCAAAACTGCTTCTGGCTGTAGCCAAATGGAGCCTTCTTTAGCCAAATCTGGAAGGTTAGTTTGAATTTGGCACCTAGTCCCAATCACCTTCTTCAAGCATGAAACATGAAAAACAGGGTGTAGCTTCGACTGACTGGGCAGAGCTAACTGATATGCGACTTGTCCCACATGCTTGAGAACTGTGTAAGGGCCATAGAATTTCGGTGCTAGCTTCTGACAACGCTCGGCCTTGAGGGAAGTTTGCTTATATGGTTGGAGTCTCAGAAACACCTGATCCCCTTCTACAAATTGATGTTCAGAGCGACCTTGATCTGCTTGCTGCTTCATTCTATTCTGTGCCATGACCAAGTTCTCTTTAAGGGTACGAAGGATG
>JASDQU010339273.1:0-12369 GCA_032191745.1 Picea mariana
TAGAAGCTTCCGCTTCTAGAAGGATCTTCCTCTAGATGCTTCTTTTTAGTATAAATAGGAGTCGAGGGTATGAGAACCCTAGCTTGGATATTATTGTAACAGAGCACTGCTCGATTGGAGGTTGCCCCCTCGAAGAGGCCTGTGAACGTTGCTATCTGAATCAAGTGCTATTTCTGTTCAAGTGCTATTTCTGTTGCTATTTCGTATATCATTTCTGTGTATTGTGAAGATTATGATGGATATTATACTGTTGTTCTGTTATTTCTAGCATTTCGTTTCTGTTCTGCATATTTTATATATCTTGTATCTTGCAGATCCCTAACCTCACCCTATCCTTTTCAGCTTATAAAAGGAGAAGAGTTATCATGGGAAAAGTTAGTGAAGGAGCTTTGGAATGGTTAGAGAGTTTTTGGAGCTGAGCTAGCTTAGAGTTAAGATTTTTTGTGTCAGCTTGGAGAATAGATTTTGAGAAGGGATTATGATAGGTTTATGATTTATGTTGTCCAAATAGATTGTTAGTATCTTCAAACTTACAGTCTCATAACTCATTGGAGCAGAAGTGTGTGGGAAGCAAGGAACTGTTGGAAGGAACCTGACAACATCAAGGCATCTGGTTGTATATTTCTTCCACATTATTTAATACGGATATAACTTTTCTTTCCTATATGAACGTTATTTGTCCATATTGTATGATTCCTTGAACATGTACATAATTTCATATCAAATAGACTCTATTATTCTTGTCTTTGGCGACCTGTGTTTCTTTGCAAATACTTCTCCATAAGACTTACAACGGAGCTAGGATAACATTGGCGAGGTTAGGTCTACAACATTTAAAAGGTATTTTTTGGATCCTCTTCTTATTTGATATCTGAAATCTAAGGAAAGTTCATTGTATTGTTTGTTTTGTTCTAGTTTCAAGGTGAAACTAGAGAGATTAGTTTGTGTGCACACTTATCGATTTGTCCGATAACAGTAACCCACTCAAAAACCTTTGTATTTTGACCTTCTCATATTTTATGAAGTCATCATACTGCAACAATTCAAAGAACCTCTTCTCATACTCATCCATTATCATGCTTCCTAACTTGAGCTCAAAGAACTCTTTCATCTTCCTCTCATAGTAATGCTCAGACAAATATTTATCTTCGAAATATCCTTTGACATGCCTCTATGAGACCCTCTTCTCATTAAGATGTTTGTCTTGCTTAAGATGCTCCCACCACATGGCTTCCTTTCCTTGCAAGTGGTAGGTTGCAATTCGTGTTTCTACCCTAGAGGGGTAATCATGCAACTAGAAATATTTCTTCATTTTCAACAGTCAAGCCTCAGCCTCTTCTCCCTTCCTATGATCACCATTGAATGTTGGTAGCTTGATCTTCGTTAGTTCACCTTGCAAGATGTATCCCTCAAGCCTTCTCCTCTATCTCCTAACATGGGACACACTTGGGTTGCTCGTTGGCCCTGAACTAGCATGATCTATCCTAGTGGATTAGTTCTAGGAATGATGGCACTTTCTCCTAATCCTTGAATTCTTATCATTATCATTCCCATCCCTTCTTCTATGGGAATTGGACGTTGTCATTGGTTTATCACTAGTTTCAGGATTTGTGCCAGATTCCTTATTGGCTTGTTTCTCCAATATGTTCAATCTCTAAAGTATCTCTTCCTGAGCCTTCACAATATTTTCACTATAACCTCTATATCTATGCACTTATTTATGCGGGATTCTCATATTTATAGGCTCCTTCTTGTCTCTTCTTCCATTTGAGTTGGTCTCAGCATTCCCCATGCTGACATGCAAACCTATGAATCCCTCTTCATGACCATAGGACCCTTGGGAATATTTCATCATTGTGGTTACCATATAGAAACCAAACCTCTTCTTTGAAAATCTAATTATGTAGAAAGTGTGCATGCAAACAATTTATGTTAGATAAAAATAAATACATACACATTTTGCAAAATAATGAATACATTTCTATGCCATTTAATGCCACCAATCATCTTCTTTTGAGTTGACTGCAAAATTTTCTACTCAAATAAATTTTCTAGGTTAATAGATGGATTCTCCTCATCAAGACCTTTCTATCAATTATTCATTTTCCCACATCTTAGTTCCAAGCATAAAGTTATGGTCTTCAAAAGTTTTGACCATTTTCCTTTTTTCAACCCTGCATGCTACAAGTGTCCTCTTTCTCTCCTAGCACATTTTTAGGTACCCAGAACTCAAATTTGGCTCCATGGCTGACTTATACAGTCCATGGTATTTTCATAGACTTCTCCTAGGGCCCAAACTAATTCCTAAGTTAGGAGTTATGCCCTCTAAAACAAATCTGGTACTAAATTTTACCCTTGATTGTTTTGGCTGTAATTCTCTCATATAAGATTCGTTTGGAAAACAATTTAGCTTGTTGGAAATATCTCTCTGATCTCTATCGTTTTAGAAGAAAAAAATGTGTGTCCTTTGTACAATTTGATTCTCTACAAACATTGTTTAGGTCCTTGAAAATTCCCTACAAGATGAATACCTTAAAAAAATGGAAATTTTCATGGAAAATTCACTAAATTACTTTTGTAACAATGTTTAGATCCAAACCATTGATTTTAAAATTGGGATTAATCCCAATCATTGATATTCTTGGCCTTTACAAGTTGTGGCTATACCTCTTCTATCCTGTCAAAATCTCTTTCTCGGACTCTTTCCATCAGAGACTTCAATTGTTGGGTATGCAAATTCTTGAATTCTACAGTCTGAAATGTTGTCGGACTCTTCCCATCGAAAATAAGGATTTTTCTTTCTTACTAACCTTTATGAATACCAAACCCTGATATCCTATCGTGATCGTTCTATCGGACTCACCCATCTAAATAACTCTCCCTGAATGAACCTTATGACAACCTCCTTCCAAATACTTATCAGAAACCATCATTTCCAAACCATCGGATTTCTCTCTTTTCCAAAGACCTACACTAATTTTCCCACCCTTGCTGACATGTCACACTAACGTGGAAACTTACATGGCATTCTCCTCCACCCTCGACCCTTCCAAGAAAACATGCTTGTTCGGTAGATCGGATGATCATAAATCATGTCGCTCAATGACAATGATCATCTCGGGCTCCCAAAATTGCACATTGGTTACTTCGGTTGGACTGATTTCGTCGGATGTCAAAACACGCCCATCCTTACGAATGAGCTCTCTCGAAACACCTTCTGTGAATCCAATGACTAGGAAAAGATCTGGTAGATTTGATGACTTTTCTTATTTTAGGCTCGTGTCATAGCACTCTTCCCTTCGGACTCGACCTGATGCCCAAATATAAGTCCTTATGAAACTGTCTTCCTAAACGTCCTTTCGAGAATGCCCTGCTCTGATCTTCTGTAGTTGAATATCGACTGAAGATTCTCTAGTTCGAATTAATATGGGTCATCGATTACTAAACTTCACGACCATCACAAAACTCACTAGATTTCGACCCTCTAGGCCAAAATCGACTGTGCAGCGTGCAACTCGATGCCATGAATTACCTTCTCCGACTACTCTGAAGCACTTAAACTCAAAATATGCTCAAAATTTGGGGATTTCACTTTGGTTCCCCGTTTTCCCCCAAATTCATCACAGAGCAAAATATGGAATCATGAATCTTCTCAATTCATGCTGGCTCCTAGCCCATACAAGCTCAGTGTTGAACAACCTCTCTCTGATCCCATTTTGTAGCATTCCCCAACTTAACCAGGGAACATTACTAAGTGGAAATACACATGAAAACAAACTTTTATTTTGCTATTAAAATCCTGTATCTTACTAGCTATGATTTAAACACATATTCAACTAATTTTTGATACTCATAATTAGATGCATCTACAACACTCTAAACAACCATCATTGCAGCTAATAACTCATTTACAACAACAATTAACCATTCACATTGTTAGGTAGCTAGAGAGGTAGTAGTGGGGGGCCAAAAGGCCCATAGTGATAATAATGGAAGCCATTCAATGTAAGGTGGACTAGGTCCACTATATTATTAAATAATACCCACTATGGTAGCTAGATATAATAAATGGATAGTTAGATATAATAAATGTAAGAGGACTTCTTAGAAGGTTCTACTTCTAGAAGATTCCTCCTCTAGAATGATCTTAGGTGATGGTAGCACTATATAAAGGGGTTCAAGCAATGTAATGAGACATGAAGATAATTATTATATTTGGAGCAGTAGCTCAATAGGAGGATTCCCCCTCGGAGAGGCAAGTGAGCAAGAGAGGATCCCTTCCATAATAGGATCCATTGTACGGTGTTGCCCTACCTCAAGGGTTTGGTAATAATAAAGTGTGGTTTCTTCTATATTGTTCTCTGAATATTTGTGTTGTTTATGTATGAAAGTATTGGGTACTTAACAAGTGGTATCAGAACACTTTCCTTAGCAGATATTATGGGAAAATATTTTTTATTTTTGCAGTTTTTTTTTTCGGAGAAGAAAAAAAGAGGGCCGTGACATTCCAGAAATTTTCGATATATTTTTGTGCAAACTTTGAAGAAACAGGTTGTATATATGAGTTCATCTCATAAAAAAATCCAATTTGAAAAAAGAAATCGTCCGAAACAGAGCCCGGAAAGTCAAGATATTGAAGTTTTAAAATTGACAATTTTCAAGGTTTTTTTCGTGCATGGCGACGCGATTGTTTTTATTTCTGTAGCAGCTGGAGGCCAAATTTTCCTAAACAAATTATAGATCTGAGTTCCTCTCAAAATTTCACCCAATTTTAAAAAACAAATTAGCCGAAACGAAGTTCGGGAAGAGAAGTTATGAGCATTTTAAATTCAACAGTTGTTTAGGGTTTTTCCAAAAAATGCCGTGATTTTCTGCAGTAATTTATTGTTCTATTTTTTTGGGTTTTTCGTGATGGTGGTGGGACTGCAGAGTTCATAAATTTTAATAGGGTGCTTAGATGACTATTTATTCTCAAACCCTCAAAGAAATTGTACAGATTATTGAAGCATTCAAAGCCCAATTGTTTGACAGATTGAATGACTTTGTAGTTGGCATCACATACGACCTCAATGATAGTTTTGGTAGTATTCAATATTCATTAGATAACATGCATGAGAGATTTCTTATGGCGGACCTTAGGGATGAATATAATCAAGAAATATATGCTTGGTATGATTTTGAGGCTGATTCTGATGATTGATATATGGATAGTTGTCATTTCTACGATGACAACCACTTATATATTTTATTTGATGACTCTACTCCACCTTTTGTAGAGAAAATCAATATCCCACATCAAGAGCTAGTTATGATTACCAACGTTTAGCCTGCATATTCTACAATGGTATTGTTCCTTCCAGATTCAACGTTGACCATTTCCCACTATGTGGTTGGATATTCTTATTTGGATCCACATGATATGTGTCAGTATTGGGAGCATAATTTTCAGTTGGTTATTGGGTGTCGATATCTTCTGTGTGGATTTCACATGAGCACTTGGACATGGGACCCTGGTTTACAATGGTGGTTGTAGTACTTCAACATGGTGGCTTTGATTTCTCAATGGGACATTGGTTCTCCAGTCTTCTTTAGCATTATGGTCCACAATTATCCATAGGACCCTAGTATATGGTTGTACATCAAGTGTTGAGGACAACGCTTTCATAAGGGGGATGGAATGTTAGGTAGCTAGAGAGGTAGTGGTGGGGGCTCAGAAGGCCCATAGTGATAATACTGGAGGACATTCAATGTAAGGTGGAATAGGTCCATTATATTTTTAAATAAGACCCACTATGGTAGCTAGATATAATAAATGGAAAGTTAGATATAATAAATGTAAGAGGACTTCTTAGAAGGTTCTACTTCTAGAAGATTCCTCCTCTAGAATGATCTCAGGTGATGGTAACACTATATAAAGGGGTTCGAGCAATGTAATGGGACATGAAAAGAATTATTGTATTTGGAGTAGTAGCTCAATAGGAGGATGCCCCCTCGAAGAGGCAAGTGAACAAGAGAGGATCCCTTCCATAATATGATCCATTGTACGGTGTTTCCCTACCTTAAGGGTTTGGTAATAATAAAGTGTGGCTTCTTCTATATTGTTCTCTGAATCTTTGTGTTGTTTCTATATGAAAGTATTGGGTTCTTAACACACATATACAAAGTTAATCACACCAATTAAATTCATGGAATAGCTCAACAAATAGATAAAAGATT
The DNA here is from genome assembly GCA_032191745.1 of Picea mariana. NCBI lineage: Eukaryota > Viridiplantae > Streptophyta > Pinopsida > Pinales > Pinaceae > Picea > Picea mariana. Next base: position 6,217 of record JASDQU010339273.1, read on the forward strand.
ATATTTTATAAACGTGTGTGAAACCATCTTCTTGGGAAGAAAATTCCACCCAACCATAGACTTGTCATTCCAAATCTCAACAACAATTCACCTCTGAGTTGGGGCTAGGAATCCACAAAAGAAGGGTGCCTCTCACAGTCTCTCATAGCTCCATATCACACAACCCATTGGTTTTCTCCTACAACTATCTCGAAATTTCTCCAACTCTCTTCTTCTTGACCTATCCAACCCAAGGAATGTATTCCTTCACTCCTTTCAGTCCATCGGGCATCTCATTCATTTATCAGGGTCTCTCTGGCACAGATAGCTAGGAATCTCTCAGCTGGGAACTCAAGGGAACTCGCTACTAGGAAAAACTACTAGCAAACAACAACAAACACTTGCTGATATAGTGCAAATCACCTAGGAGTTCACTCATTAGGCCTGACAACCTAGCTCTTCAATTTCTAACTCCAAAATGCTCCAAAATCGCTCCAGCATGCTCCATAATTCACCTAGCCTTATTGTTCAAGCTCTCAAACTCTTCTCCGCTCTTTTCTATTGTTATTCATGTTAAAAATGAATGTCTAAAATTTCCTCTTACCACCCATACGGATTTCCTCTCCTTTCCCAAGACAGTCAACCGGTCACTCTGCCCAATGTTGATTGTACTTTAGCCCCATGTTCTCCAATAACTATGGGATGTGACTCTCACACCCTCCCTATGATAGATATTCATTGATTGAGCTATCATACACTCAACTAGAAAATAAAAGTTTTCCCCAAATGATAATAAAAAATAAAAAATGTGGGTTTGAATTAGCACCCATAAATTGTTTCCCTTTGGACCCCTTTTGCACTCTCTAGGCATTCTCCCTCTCTTGTGGATCAATCAACCCCCATCTCCATCCATATCCTAGCAGCTGGTATTACATTATATTTATTTACAATTCAGGAAATGCATTTCACATTTACATTGCTTAGCCATAGCCACATTTATATATATATTATGCATTAATTTAATCGAAGATTATAGTGGGGATGTTACATGCAAATATGAACATAATCCATGAGAAACATAAATAATCTAACCATGAAATAATCACATATGAACAACATATGAAACAACCATGGACTATTAAATTGTAGCATATTCATCTACTTGACTTCAATGCACAATTGGAGGATACCCTATCATACCTAAAAATGAATTTGGGTGATTGACTATTAACTAGGGTGAAATTGGTGTTTATCAGAGTCAGAAACCATTAAAAAATTGCAGACTCAACAACACTTTGCTATAGTGGTCATGTTGACCATGTTCCACATCAACACAAACCACTTTTCTATGTCCTTCAACTTCTCATTCTTCTACTTTTTAAGTGGCTTTAACTAAGGGTACACATATTTTTTTTAACCATGGGAACAGCAACCTCCGAAGACTATATCCAACAGCCCACAAGCAAGATATACCAATAACTTGTGACTTAGCAGGGGCCGAGACGTCCCGAGGCCCACCGAAGTGAACTTCTATCCCGAACCTCTATCCCAGGGGTCGTCTATCCTTCCAGCCTTGTCACAACGGGCCAATATGAGCATCCCTACCCCCCGCCGGTTTTGAACCTGTGACCTCCCCAGAAATAACACATGTTCTTAACCATTGGGCCCACTCAGGTGCTCAAAAGGTGAGTGGGCTTGGCCCGGAAACGGTTAAACTCTCACGGCGAGCCACGCCCTCGCTCAGGATTGAGCACAGGACCTGTCCGTCTTAACGAGAGCGACCTTACCACTACGCCGCCTCCACTGACCTTTAAGGGTACACATATTTACTCCATCATTTTCTCTAAGAGTTAGGGTCATTATTACCCTTTTTGGGTCACTCTTCGAAAATAGTGAGGTCTCTCAATCTACCCAGATGGTTGAAATCACGGTTTAAACAACAAATTTTGTAATCTAGGCAAGCCCAGCGAAGAGGTTGCCCAGAACTATATAAGTGCCCTTTACACTGCGCCCTGCAATTCAGATTCATTGGAATCCGAAATGGCAATCATTGATATATAATAACGCTTATTGCCTGCACTCAGTCAACGGCCCCAAAAATATAATAACAGTTTACCGCGACATACATGCAGTTGCAATAGCAGGTTTGTTTACGTATGTTAGATATTTACGATGAGAGTAGTCTAAACGTTTTATTTTTTGAGTTTTTTTTTTTACTTATTTTGTTTGATTTTGTTTGAAAATTGGTGAAGAATGGTTGGATATGCAGATTTGAGTGGCTAAGTTTGTATAATCCAAGTGACTCAAAGTTTTTCAGCACACTGAATCTATTTATACATTAAAAATGCAATTTAAACAACAAAAAATAACAATTTTATCCAAATTTACTTCGCTTGATTCAGACCAAAAAAAACCAAAAAATAAAACATTTAACCAACACCCTTACCATGGACCGGCCAATACTACACCAAAAGATAGAACGTTTAGCCAACACCCTTACCATGGACCGGCCCAATACTGCGCGACAAATCCTGGGGATGCCCACAAAATGTACCCACCGCTAACAATCACGTCAGTAAAGAATATGATAGCTGTGTACGTCTGGCTATGGCTATTTACAGGGACGAAGAAGATCACGGGATCAATAAGGCTGTCCATCTATGTTTGTTTATTTGTTTCTTATATGAAAGGAGCGGCACTGAGCAGGGCCAGAGGGCCAAATTCACATGTGATAACGCATAGAGTAGTACACTTACCTTCACATGGGGCCGCCCCATCGTCCGTGGCTAGTTGCTAACGATACCCATCATCATTATCATATACGTTACTTTCAAACTCTCTAACACTGCATTGGAAGATGACTGACCAGTGGCTAAACCCTGAATCAAAATAAAAATGTAGCGCCGTCAACCTTTTACTAAAAATACCATAGCTAAATGCAGCGAGATCTGTCTAGGTTATCAGATCATAGGAAGCATTCCCTAAATATTCTTCCTTTTCTCACTCTGGATAAAAATGATTGAAATTTGAAACCGCTCCTGTTTATTAAATGGATTACACGGATATTTGAATGTAATCATGAATTTGTTGTTGATGTATATAATTTAGTACCCTTACACTTCCAGAACATAATAGTAATAAAATGCCGACATCATTCACCAGCAAAATCAATTTCACGAAATTCGTGAAACCCTGAGTACATAATTTGTGTTCTGTATTGAATCTGCCATCATATCGAATCATTACATTTTGATGTTTATATGAAGTACTCTCTGGCCGTATACCAGACAAGATAATTACCAGAAGATTTAGGCAGCTAGTATATATACCATTGGATATATCCCGGCCTATATATCAAGGTGATCATAAGGTGTATATATTAGTTGCAGGTTGCTTATTGCTCAATAGTAATGATTTTTTTTTAATTATTATTATTATTATTGGGGCTTGGAAGTCTACCAGGGGAATTCAACCAGTGATTCGGGTGGTATTGTGATTAGTGTGGAAGATGGTAAAGGGGAAGACATTAGCTTGGTCATGGGGTCTAGGTATGGAGGTCTCTCCCATCAAAACTCGTAGTGCTCACAAAAAATTAGGGCAAATTAGGGCTAGCATCAACTACTGATGAAGAGTTTTCGGTTTCCACTTATGATGTGGGGGTGCTTAGAGGCATGAAAGCCCTTGCAAGGGCCAAATTATGATCCTCCTCTCCCTGAACATAAGAGGGGTAGGTGGCACCCTAAAATTGTCATCCTTGTGCAGACTTCTCTCTAATACTAAACCGGATATCATCTTTTTCCAAGAGACTTTAGTTCCAGAGGAGAAGGAGAAGGCCAGGAAGTTCATGTATTCTATCTGTCCAAGCTGGATGATAAGTGTTGTTAGTTCTGTTGGGAAGTCGAGTGGACTTCTGGTGGCATGAAATCCTAATATTTTTGAGTTGCATCCTTTTTTGAGTGTTGGTGGAATCTTGTTGACAGGTATCCACATTCCTGATAAAAGAAGGATTAGTTTTTTAAATGCTTAGGGGCCGTGTTCTGGGCAGCGATAGTTCTGGGAACAAGTGGAAGCTAAAGGATTGCTAGCGCAGGGTGATCTCATCCTAGCAGGGGATTTGAACTTTTCTACTAGCATAGATGAAGTGTGGAGCGAGGTGGCCTTATCCGAGCCTATGGCGGACTTTTTCAAAAATCTATTTGCTAATAATCAGTTGGTGGATGTGATGCCTACGGTGTTAATGCGAACTTGGCGAAATGGTAGGAGAGGGGTGGAGAAGATACAAAAGAGACTAGACAAGGTGTATCTTTTAGAAGCTCTTTTAAGTGAAGCTGCTAGGTATAGATCATGGGTGGGGCTCCCATTTATTTCTGACCATGTTCCTGTGATTCTATAATTGGATTATGGATACAAGCCTTTAGCATACCCCTACAAATTCAATCCAACGTGCTTGAAAGATGATTCATTTTGTGACCTAGTACGGGTAGTATGGGGTACGCAACAGGAAGCAGAGGAGGCTAGAGAACAAAGAAGATTGGCTAGGAATCTATCTATGTTAAGCGATCGGGTAAAGATTTGGTTGGCCGATAGGAAAAAAAGGAACTCCTAGCCTTTGAAAATATAGAAGTTGAGATCGGTTTCCTTACTAAGCAAATTCTGGAAAGTGATCAAAGTTATGATACTGGCTCACGGCTAAAATCTCTTGAAAATGAAAGAAACAAGTTGCTATTGGCTTAGGAGGAACGTTGGCACCAAAAGAGCAGGGAAACGTGGATTAAAAGTGGGGACAAAAGTACCAAATATTTTCATCAATTTGAGAGTTACAGGCGAATCAAAAACATTTATGGGAGGTTAAAGATGAGTCGGGCCAGGTTCATTATCTGCGGGATGCTATTACGATTCAAGCACAGAGATACTTTAGTACCTTCTATCAAGAATTGCGAATTAATACGATCGTGGATCAGGTGGCATCGGTGAGATATTATCCTAGGATGGTCAATGAGGAGGAAGTTCTCCATCTAGAGAAACATGTTACAAAGGAGGAAGTCTTAGAGGTTTTAAAGGGTTTCGCTAAAGACAAAAGTCCTCGCCCTGACAGGTGGACTGTTGAGTTCTATTTGCATTTTTATGATCTGGTTGCTAAAGATTTGATAGGTGTTGTTGAGGAATCGCGCCAGTCCGGAGAGGTGAACAGAGCTCTAAATTCGATTTTTATTGCACTTATCCCAAAGGTTAATGGCCCTGCTACTTTTGGGGAGTTCTGACCGATTTCTATATGCAATCTTTGCTATAAGATCATTTCAGAAATTATTGCCAAACGTATTAGACCGATCATGTCTCACGCTTTATCAGAGGAAAAATTTGGCTTCTTGAAAGGAAGACAAATTATTGACGCCATTGGGACTACGCAGGAGTGTCTTCACAGTATCAAAGATAAAAAGCTTCAAGCATTAATCCTCAAGATAGACTTGAAGAAAGCCTATGACTATATAAGCTAGGATTTTCTCAGGTTGGGTTGGGGGGACATGTCTATTCTTTCTGAAGATTTGATCACAACACTTAATAAGAAAGGTGTTTTTTATTTATACCAGGCCCAATGTGAGCCCCGAGTGGGGATGATTTGCTCAAATTGGCTATCAAGTAATGATCTGGAATTAGAGGGATTTCTTTCATCTGAATGGAAAACTTTCCACCGTGCTCTCATTAACACTGGTGTGCAATTAGTAGAGAAGTTGGATGAGATTAAATGGATGGGGGGAGATTCGTCGAGACAAATATCCATTAAAAATGTTTATGTGGCCACGAAAAAAAGGAAATGGAACTTTGTGATTGGAGGATGGAGGAAAGCGATGTGGTCCTAGGTCTGCCCATTAAAAATAAAACTCTTTACATGGTTAATTGCTGAGAATAAAATTCTCACATGGAAAATTCTACAGCGCGGAGGTTTTATAGGTCCGAGTTATTGTCTTTTATGTAGGAGGAGTAAGGAGACAACTTACCATTTTTTTGTAGAGTGTTCTTTTGCGCTTGTAGTCTGGAAAAAGATAAAATCTTCCATAAATCCTTTGGGTACTTTGTCTGGCAAGACAATTTCAGAGTGTCTTAAATTGTGGAAAGAACAAAATCTATCCCATCCATGCTTTATGGCTGTGATTTGTTGGTTGATTTGGAAGGAAA
>JASDQU010339277.1:0-12371 GCA_032191745.1 Picea mariana
TCTTTTCTTCCTTGAAAGTTTTCTTTTCCTTCTTTGCATCAAACTACTACTATGGCTAAGTGTTCCTCTGAATCCATACTGAGATCCCTTATTTTTATCCTGCGCATATGCTCCTGTCTTCAATCCTCCTCTAGTCACTATATTGATGTTCCTCCTAGGATCCCTTATTTCCACAAAAATCCACTGAAAATTTTGGTTATTTAGATTCTGCTTCTTCCGGATATTCGTCATCAACTTCGGGCATTCTTCTATCATGTGATCTGCTGCGCGTCAATACATACATGTTACTGCTGCTTGAGGGAAATATCTAGCATAGTGTCCTTTCTGCTGACAATTATGGTAGATAATAGGCCCTGTTCCTCTTCCCATTCCTCCTCTTCCTCTACCTTTGAATCCTCCTCTGTTCCCCTATGGATCCATGTTCTGTTGATGATACTGTGGTGTCTGATTATACTGCGGGGTTTGCTGAAACTATGGAACTACTTGAAATTGATTCACATTGCCAAACTATGGCACAGTCTATCCTCTCATCAAATCAGCCTACATCATGTATGCATCTGAGGTTCTTTCCTTCATTAAATCTAGAGTTATACAATTTTTGTCTTCATGTTCTACTGACTTATTTTTTTTATAGAAATTACTCTTCGATTTTGTCTTGTACTTATGCATAATAGGGAAGTGATACAGATCATGCCCATGTGTCTTGCATATTTCACACCAAGGCCCTCCTGTATGAAATGGATTTGATATCCCTACTCCCAGGTACTACACAAATGTTGGACGTCACTCATTCTTGTGATGTCCCTATGATTTTCACAGGGCACACCACATTGCTTCTCTTTTCTCCCTACTTTTGTTCTGGTTCAATTGCACTGTCAATTTATTTAAATCTTGTTTCAAATTCTCTATAGCTGGATCTATCTGCTTATATTGATTCTCCTCTAATTGCATTGCTGCTTGTAGTGCCTCTTCCTGGGTTTGAAATTTCTGTTGTCTCTATGGATATTTGAATTGTGGTAACAGAGAATTTATAAACAAATGTCCATGTTGCATGTCAAAAATGGGATACTTCAGTTTACCTTTCAATGACTTGAACTTTTGATCGATGTACCATACAAATTATCCTGGTTTTTGTATAACCTTAATCATCTCATTCATAAACTGATCCTCTGATTTTGGCCTTTGAAACTTCGTGATAAATTCCTTCTTGATCTCTGCTACTGTTCCCGATGCACCTTGTGGATTGTTTACTACGAGACTCATATACCAATCCAGCATGTGGTTTCTAAATGTTATTTCTAATTGCGCTACTTTTTCTACCTCATCAGTGATTCATTTTTCTTTCCATATTCTCTCACACACGAATAGGTTATTTTCTGGGCCTTATGTTCCATCCCCATGAAATTTTGGTAATATTACCGTTGGATCTATGCCTGCCATTGTTGAATGTGTTGTACCTGCTCTATGCGGTACTACTATTCGTGTACTATTGTTCGGACTTGAACTCCCACTGGTGTTGCTACTGGTACTTCCACTTGTACCCTCACTTCTATTATAATATCCTATCTTCCTCTGACCATCAACCACTTTTTCTCTAAACAACTCTTTCTTGGCTGATGTGTTAATCGTACACGAGGTTGTAGGTTCTACGCTGATTCAGATCTGGATAGGGGTATATGCTGCCTCATCGGATCTCGCTCCTATGGTATTTATTTCATATGTGGAACACACTATTTATTCAATGTGCTCCATAGCATGAAGATCCTCTACCTATTCCTCATCACTCTCCAAGCCTTCCCTCTCGGCTACTGCTCTTTTCTTCCTATTGAAATTATACTGGTAGGGTATTCCACTGTGTGTTGTTCTCACTTTTTGTATAATTTTCTAGATCTCCTCTTGATCCATAATAATATGATATTTCTCTTTACTACACTCTTTTCTATCCATTCCCCCTCCATATCAGACCTTCCTCAGTTTTTCCCCTAACTCCCCCATGCATGCAGGGTAGTTTAACTGTCTGATTCCATGGTAAATACCCCTTTATCATGCAATAATCTCTTGATCAAAGTGTACAAAGACCTGATGTACCTTCCCCTTGGATCCTTAATAAAATATTTCTATGCTGTACTGTAATACTTCAATGTATATACTGTGAACTTAGTGATATACCCCACTACAATGCTGTCTAGCCAAAAATCTACTACACGTGTGAATTTATTATTTACCCTTTTCAACCATGCGATACTTTCTTCTGTCCACTCCACTGATCTAACTCTATTCGTCGGATGTGTATCTTTCAACCATGTTATACACTCCTACAATAGTGTGGGAAACTCACTAAATAAACTCTCATGTATTTCACTAAATACATATCTTTCCAAATAGTATCTTGGATTAAGCTTAGAGATTTTATTATCTTTATGGGAAAACTCTAGTTCCTGGACTGCCAACCATCTTTCAATATCCACTTTCATGGGGTTCCAACCTAAAAAAATCCCCTTTCTCTTTACTTCACTCTTTTCTATCCATTCCCTCTCGATATTAGACCTTCCTCAGTTTTCCCCTAACTCCCCCATGCATGTAGGGTAGTTTAGCTGTCTGATTCCATGGTAAATACCCCTTTATCATGCAATAATCTCTTGATCAAAGTGTACAATGAACTGAAGTACCTTACCCTTGGACCCTTAATAAAATCCTACTCTATTGTACTGTAAGACTACGATGTATCTACTGTGAACTCAGTGATATACCCCACTACAATGCTGTCTAGCCAAAAATCTACTACACACGTGAATTCATTATTTACCCTTTTCAACCACGCGATACTTTCTTCTGTCCACTCCACTAATCTATCTCTGTTTTTTGGATGCATATCTTTCAACCATGTTATCCACTCCTGCAATAGTGTGGGAAACTCACTAAAGAAACTCTCGTGTATTTCCCTGAATACGTATCTTTCCAAATACTGTCTTGGATTAAGCCTAGAGATTTTATTATCTTTATGGGAAAACTCTAGTTCCTGGACTACCAACCATCTTTCAATCTCCACTTTCATGGGGTTCCAACCTAAAAACATCCCCTTTCTCTTTACTTCACTCTTTTCTATCCATTCCCCCTCCATATTAGACCTTCCTCAGTTTTCCCCTAACTCCCCCATGCATGCAGGGTAGTTTAGCTGTCTGATTCCATGGTAAATACCCCTTTATCATGCAATAATATCTTGATCAAAGTGTACAATGAACTGATGTACCTTCCCCTTGGACCCTTAATAAAATCCTGCTCTACTATACTGTAAGACTACGATGTATCTACTGCAAAGTCAGTGATATACCCCACTATAATTCTGTCTAGCCAAAAATCTACTACACACGTGAATTTATTATTTACCCTTTTCAACCATGCGATACTTTCTTCTGTACACTCCACTGATCTATCTCTGTTTTTCGGATGCGTATCTTTCAACCATGTTATCCACTCCTGCAATAGTGTGGGAAGCTCACTAAAGAAACTCTCGTGTATTTCGCTGAATACGTATCTTTCCAAATACTATCTTGGATTAAGCCTAGAGATTTTATTATCTTTATGGGAAAACTCTAGTTCCTGGACTGCCAACTATCTTTCAATCTCCACTTTCATGGGGTTCCAACCTAAAAAAATCCCCTTTTTTAAAACCTTGCGCTATACTGTGTGATACATCCCTCTCGATCTAGTCTTCCTAGTTCCAACTAACAACAAAACCATTGTTGGTTTCACTTATGGGATGACCTGATTTCTAACTACAGGATTACCAACAACCCTTTCAACCATCGACCCTTTTGGATACCAGAAGGCAACAAAGTACACAAAGTGCGCTATGTAGTCTCACTTGAGATGGATTCTATGGGTGGCCGTAGGATTAATATGGCTGCAACCTTAGGATGGGATGTGTTTCTCTCTTAGAGACATTATATCCGCTCAATTGTTAACCCTCGAATACCCATTTATTATGCTAACTATAACTCTTACTGATGACACATTGTATGAACAACATACTTCATTAACCCTTATAACCACATGTATTCCATGATAAATATTCATCTACTGTACCATAAGCTTCAGACCTAAACGCTATCTATTACCTTCATTTAATTAGAGCTATTCTTGTAGATTCCATTAGTTTATTCTTAGTGTGTAGTGTTCTTTCCTTTATCATTTAACATGTTCATCATAAACTTACTAAATTAAATACAATAAAAAACACTGCATACATTCACAAAAAATACACATATATCATGGTTCACCTCCTCCCGGGGCTATGTCCACAAAGATTTGTCACGTTGGCCCTTTATTCATATTCTTGAAAAATCTAGTTCCGTGCATTTTACATTTCCTCCTTCATTACATTTGATCTCCACATACCGAAGTAGCTCTCACAACTCTGAGAAATTATCACCGCTCTAATATCAGACTGTCTGAAATGGCTAACTCACTAACAAAAAAGGACCAAAATTAACAACAACCCTACATACCACAAACAATGACAACAACCCTCTCATCGTCTTAATACCTTCTACTTATACAAAACTGGGACAAAGCCCTTACAAAAACCCTAACCCTAAGTAGATTAGGTTTGCCCAAATTCTCCTTCACTTAATCTCGGCGGGTCCTCAATCCAACCATTTCTCTAAGTTGACACTTGTCCACTTTCCAACTGCTCCACAACAATTTGTCCACAAAGTAACTTGTTTTCTCGGCGCTACTTTTTCTCTTTTTCTGGTGCTGCTTTTCCTATGTTTTCGATGCACTCCCCTATTTTCCGACGCTGCCTCGATTCCTTTAAAAATTCTTTGATTACTCCCCAAAATTGACCTGCACCAACACCTTCACACCCAATATAACTTCCTTTTACAAAGAAAGATCATCTTTCTTCAATATCCATGAGACATCACCTTGATTCAAATACCAAGAGGGACCAACCACTCCTCTACTTTCTTTTCTTGGCCAATGTTTCTTTTTACTTTTTGAAGAAATAATATCTCTCCTAACATCCAATGTGGCACTTTATTTTGATGATACTCCATAAATAATATGAAACATTTTTAAATATGCATGGGATCTAATAAGTGGGAAATCTTAAAATTCTCCCAATATGGGAGCTCATAAAAGATGGATTTCCTTTTCATCCCAATGGGAAATTTCTCAACATAGGTGTCGAAGAATTCTGGATCTTTGAACATAGGCTCCCCATTTGAATCGAACATTTATGTAATATTATTTTCCTTCTCTCTCTCTCATATGCTCTAATCCATTCTACTGGTGTCATTATTGCAGGCCTTTGGTTTCTCTCTGGTTTACCAATGAAAGTAGATGTTTCTCTTATGTAAGGGTTTTGTTATGGGAGGAATACCCTGGAGTATTCATACACTATATTTCATAGGTGGTTGTACCACCTAACCTTCATAGAAGGTCCACAACATTTATATCCATTATATCCTTTTGTTACAAGGCCTATGAAATTATTAATATATACAAATCATGCTAGAGTCAAAGATCAGAACAATCACAACAAATTAAATATGCAAAAAAATATTGTTACGTATATAAACAAATCAATAAACATGTAATTTACCAGAGAAAACTCCGGTGTAATAACATATTCCATACATCATAAATCTCTTCTCTATTGCGATGGGTCTTCATACATCGTATACATGTATCCCTTCTCATAATCCCTTCAATTCATATACCAATGGTTGTAGGTAGATATCCATATTCTTCACTTGTATTTTACCAGGGATTATAAGAACCAACATAAGATGTCCATTCTTCATGGAAAACTATGGGGAGATATTGTTATTGATCACTACTACATGCCAAAAATAATAGTTGGTGTTTTGGAGGGAATATGGCTTGATGCCATCCATGGCTATGCTGAGTCGTAGACTTCGTAATTCATCCTTGAATTTTTAAATCCATGTATCCTCTATATTCTTCATGGCTATTGAATATTTTGGGATTCACATAACTCTAGACTCACTTCCGTGTGAGGCATGCCATCCCTACAACATGGATAATTCTTTGCAATGAAAGATCCCTTAAATCCTTAGGATTATAGGCATGTGCCTCAATATATTACAAGGAGGACCATGTGATTTACCCTTTTTATTTGATTTATGATATCTGTCATGCCCACATTTCAGACATATCTCTTTGTTTGCATATTCTCCTATATATAGAATACAATCATTTGGACATGCATGATATGATATATACTCAAAACCCAATATTTTCAACATCTTCTTTTCCTCTTCGTAGCTACCAGAAAATACCTTATCACTAGGAAGAACCTTTTATTTGAGTAACCTGCTGTTAGTGGGAAATAGAAATGTACAACGCCATTTAAAGTTCATAAAATCAATCGTTTTTAATTTTGATTGCATGACAATATTTCTCAAATTATAAGGGACTTAATGATGGTCAATTACCTCAATATTGTTGAGAAACATGTGTTTGACATGCCAAAATTTCCTTTCAAGTTGTACAATAACATTGTTGTCTCAAGCTAGGTATAATTTTACTGGCTAGGTCTAAAGAGAGGGGTGGTGGAAACAGATTTCAGACTTTCGAACAAGGTATCAGTGATAAGGGAATCACCCACTCTCTCATCATTCTAGAATTCATATAACAACATTTTCTCCATGGTAGTTTTATCCCATAAATAATCATCCATACCAACCTCTATTTCATTGACTCCATTGACAACTTGTACTGAATAACTACTATTGTTGTAGTCATTCCTAATTGGTGAATCTGTATGTTGTGGGAATTGAATAGGTGGTTGATTCAACCATTCTTAGTATTATTCCTCTTCGGGTTGTGCTCTTATTTCAACCTTCTCTCGATTTGACATTGTAGTTGGGTGCAACAGAAGAAGATAGGTAGGTCTCTCATCATCATAATCTTAATTTAAAAAATATTCAACATTGGTACATCGATGATTTTAGTAAGCACAATGCAATTGGTTTGTTCAAGTCACATTATACCCAGCATTAATTATTTTTTGTACTATGTTTTCATTGATTTCAAAGGATTGATTTCAAAGGGTTGATTTCAAGTATTGTCATAATGATGTGTTTGTATAATTGATATATTGATTATTGGTTATATGGTCATTGATGTAATTGTTGTCAAAGGGTTGATGTCAAGTGGTGTCATAATGATGTTTTGATATTAAAGGGAGTTGTATCATTGATTTCATGTCATGGTTGATAGGAAGAACCAAATGGATAAAATCCAAATTGGTCCCCTTATGGTAAAATCCCTCATGGGAAGAAGATCTTGGATAAAGTTTTCAAAGTGGTCCCCTTATGGTGAAATCCATCACAGGAAGACACTTTGTGAATTCCAAATGGTTAGGTGGTTGAGTATCCCAAAAATGTGGTTAGGGAACCCAAGTTTGATTAAGGAATAATGTAATGAAAATTGGTGAATTTGCAGGAGAAACTATTCCAGGTGGATACTATATATCATGTTGTTTCCGGTGATATGTGTAACATCACATAACTCGTCACAGTTATAGAGTTATGGACATGTGAAGTTGGAGAACCCTCATGAGTTATCTAGAAGCCCCTAGAAGGTGGAATAAGTCAAGAAGGCCAAAGAAGTCAAATTATTCTAGAATCTCCTAGAAGAACTTGACCAGTCAAAGTGGTTAGTCATGGGTTAAGTGGTCACAACAAGAAAACAATTAAAATTAAATTAGTTGCAACTAGAAGTGGAGAGTTTAATATTTTTGGATAAAGTGGTTGTAAGTGGAGAAAGTGGTTAGAAGTGGGTTAGACCCAAAATAAGAAATTTGGGTAAGTTGGTTAGAAGATAACCTCTAGAGGAAGCTACTTGGAGAAGTATAAATAAGAGAGAAAGGGTGTCTTATGTGTATGATCTTTGAGCATATTCAATATCCATTTGTGAAGGGTTATTTGGGAAGTTATTATTTATAGAGAAAATTCTCGGTAGAAAAATCACGACAAAAAAAGTGCGGAAGAAAAATTGTGGTAGAAAAATCATGCTAGAAAACATGCGGTAGAATAATCGCGGCAACAAACCATGACAGCAGAATCGGGACAAAAAAATCATGGTAGAAAAACTGCAGTAGAAGAACCATGACAACTGAATCGTGGTAGAAAAACCACAACAACAGAATTGTGTCGGCAAAACCATGAAAACATAACCATGACAACAAAACCGCGACAACAAAATCACAAAAACAAAACCGTGGTAGTAGAGTAACAACAACAAAACCGTGACAACAGATTTAACAGTTGTAAAAAGTTGGCATTTTGGTAACCACATCATATTTTCATATTGGAATTGTTCTAATTGTTGCATGATATGGTATAGGTCTTGATGATTTCTATATTGTTAAAGGTATGATTTTGACACATGGTCTTTCTGTCTACAAGCTGGGTCTTGTACTTGAGGATTGGATTCCTCTTCTCAGTTGGTGTTGAGATTTGTAGGCTGGGTCTTGCATTGATAGTTGGTGCTCTCTTTGAGTTGGTGCTCATTTCATTTGGTGGTGATAAACCCAAAGGATTGTAGTACATAATACAAAAGAAACTTATACATATATCTGGTGTTCTTGTGTTCTTTATTATGATGGTGCATAGTTCTTTATTGTTCATATATGTCATTGAGATATGTTTACATGAAAGAAACTAAGTGTGAATAGAATTAATGAGTAATGATTTTGTGAATGGTGATAGCTAACTAAATTTTTGTAAGAAGTTGTAAAAACAACCTCACACTGATTTACCCCCCCCCCCTTCTTAGTGTGGTTAGTATGTCCAACAATTGGTACCAGAGTAGGCCTTCACTATAAGAATTACAATATTGAAGGAGATATCTGGAGACAAAAATGCATGAACATGTAGATGAAGTTCCATTATTTGATGAAAGAGATTATTCAGCATGGAGAATAAATATGAAAAGGTACTTGAAGTCAAAATGAGCAGGTGTTTGGAACACAGTTGTTGGTGGATCATTTCCCTCAACGAATCAATCAAAAGGTTCAGCCCAAAAGCAAGAAAAGAAGAGCAATGCCATTAAACTCAATACCATTTTAAATGGACTCTCAGATTCTTTCAAACAAAGCATAGGACCACATTCCTTCACCAAGGACCTATGGATGAAGCTAAAGAAGGTATATCAAGAAAAAAGAAAAGAAACTGAACACAATTCCATCAAGGGAAATGAAGGTAAATAATATGCAAAATCCTCTGATTGCAATAATTATAAGTGTGATGATTTTGAATGTTTTCCTACAAATGAAGAAGAAGATCTAGAATTAGTTTGTGTAGAATCAACTGACAATTATATTATAGATAAAGAGAAAGAGTTTTTGTTGAAGCATGAAGAAAAAGTTTTTTTATTATTTAGAAAAAGTATAACGTGATGATTATGATTTAAAGGATATTGAAGATTACATTAAGGAAACCCTAGAAAAGTACCAAAGGATTACCATGACACTAAAAAAAATGCTCAAGAAACAAGAAGAAAGTGAAGATAAGCAAGGGACCCAATTAGAAGAAAAAAAAGAAGAGATCAAGAGACTAAATAATGAAATAATTAGTCAAGTAGAAGAAAAGATGAAGGTAGATGATGAGCTTAGAAAAAGCCTTGAAGTTAATGTCTATCTGAATACCAAAATTGAAGAAGCCAAAAGGATAAAGGATCTATTGAAGACTCAAGTAAATGAAAAGGAAGAATCATGCCATAAGTTGGAAGCATAAGTAGTTGATTTCAAAAGAAAAGTTGACAAGTCAAACATGCATATCAAGTTCATGAACAACTCAACAATATTGGATGAAATACTAGATAGTCAAAGATGACCAAATGCAAAATTTGGTCTTGGATACAACAAGGAAGAAACACACTCTGAAGCTGGCACTTCTAATAAGCATGGTGTAGGTCCTCCATTTTCAAAAAGTGGAAGTCAAGTTGCAAGTCAAGTACCTACACAAAGAAAGAAAATATTCAAAATAACAGAGCAAGGAAGACACCAAGAAGAAGGTCCTACACCTCAAAGCAAGTTCAAAAGAGAGATACCTTCAAGTTGGATACCAAAGAAAAGGTATGATTTTTTTTTTCGTGGTCACTGCTTCTCATGTAATGAATATGGTCAAAAAGTTTTGGATTGCAGACATTATGCAAGGATTTTTTTTGGAGGATTCCATAACATCCTAAGATGTTGGATATGTAATCAAGTGGGACACATTGTTGCACATTGTCACACCATGAGATGTTACATATGCAGTGGGTTTGATCACAATTATCAGGATTGCTGGAATTCAAGGAGACACTCAATGAGGAGTGCTTCATATAATATGGAAAGAAGAGAAAATGAAACTAGGAAGGAAGAAAATGTTGAAAATATGGAAGCTCAAAGATCAAGTTATGAGAAGACGTGACACTTTCAGAAGTGGATGAAGAAGACTAAACAACCATAACAGAATGGAAACCATGAGGCAAGCTCAAGCTTGACATTTTCTGAGGCATACATGGGCTCTTGTGGGAACAATCACATATATACGCGGTCTGTCTGAAGAAAAGTTGTGTACATACATGAGTTGTATGAAGTGAAGTCGCATACATGTGGTAAAATCCTCAAAAAGAGGGGTGTACAGATGAGTTGCAACATGGTTTAATGATCTAACTCTGTTTTTGCAGGATCCGAGATGTTATGCTTCAGGCTTCATGTATTTATGTGTCGTTGATGAATGTATGGTGATAATATGTGGTTGCATATGCTTGATGCATTTCTTGGATGCATGGTACTAACCCTATAGTGTGGATTGAGAAATTTTCTGTTAAGGAACAACGTTGGTTATGTTATGTATTCTCTCAGTGAAGTTATGGCTTATTGTTTATGGGACATATCATGTTAATGTAGTGATAGCTAGAGGTATATCATTGATATATTGAGGCA
Organism: Picea mariana; assembly: GCA_032191745.1. Lineage (NCBI taxonomy): Eukaryota > Viridiplantae > Streptophyta > Pinopsida > Pinales > Pinaceae > Picea > Picea mariana. Next base: position 10,967 of record JASDQU010339277.1, read on the forward strand.
CACTTTTGGTCCATGTTTAAAGGTACTATTGGCTGGTTATTAATTGTTGTAGTGAATGGTTTTTGAGGAAGATCTGCTATAGTACATGGCTGGTACATATGTGAGTTCCATTGATATACCTTATGATGTATTGTTAGAGGCATAATTTTGGATGTCTTGGTGCATGCATTTGGCATGTGGTTGAGATACATATTGGGACATGTAGTTCATGAGTTGATGAGGTGGTTATGTTGTACATCATTGATGAGTCATAACTTGAACTATAGTCGATGCATGATTAACTTGAACTATAGTCGATGCATGATTGGTACATACTTGGTACATTGGTTGAGGCACTTTCTAGCAGTATGATTGGCACATGGTTTAAGGTTGATATGACATACATGTATGGGAACACATATTGATTGTGGTTCATCTTGTTGAAGTTTGGTCAATGGTTGATGCACTTGCTTTGGTACATGATGTATGGCATGATATAGTTGATACACTGGTTATGATTCTTGGTTGATATATTGCTGGTTGAGATACATGGTTGTGGCACGTTGTTTGAGGCATATGATTGGCACACAGTATGGCACATGATGTACATGGTTGATTTTTTTTTCATTATTCTCTATTCACACTAGTACATATGACCAAATTTGCGACGATTTTTCGTTTCTATTGCCACACTTATCCATCGCAATTTCCATGAAAGACAAGACTTTTTTTCGTTGCTATATCCACGAACCATGTGTTCATGGAAACAACAACAAAATTAACTTTCCACGTGTCATCACCATCAAGATGGGTTAACCATATGCATCGTCAAAATTATGACAAAACTTCATTGCAATTATGACGAAAAACCATGGCAATGCAAAAAAAAATTGTGGAAAGTTGCGACGCAAACGCATGGCAATAGCGATGAAAATTTATGCCAAAAAAAAACTTACGATGCAGATGTTGTATGTGTGACGAAAAAATGTGGCAATAGCGACGAATATTTATGCCAAGACCAAACTTATGACGTAGACGTTGTTTGTGCGACGAAAAACCATGGAAAATTGTGACGAAAAAGCGTGGCAATAACGACGCAAATTTATGCCAAGACCAAAATTACGACATAGATGTTGTATGTATGACGAAAAACCATGGAAAATTGCAACGAAATTTCATCCCTATTGCCATGGTTGTTCAAAAGAAAAAATTGGTTTCTGACAAACTATTGTTGATATTGTGACGCATCCTTTAAGTTTAAAAAAAATAAAAATACACGAGATATGGTATTAGCATATTACATTGTAATATGGTATACCATATTACAATGTAATATGGTAATGCCATATTACAATGTAATATGGGATTAGCATATTACATTGTAATATGGTAATGCCATATTACAATTTCTCTACTTTCTCAACAA
>JASDQU010339280.1:0-12489 GCA_032191745.1 Picea mariana
TATCGGGCCCTGAATAAAATCACAGTCAGAAACCGATACCCAGTTCCCATAATTGACGACCTCCTTGATCAACTCACGAGATACAAATACTTTATTAATATTGATCTAAAGTTTGGCTACCACCAGGTCCTGGTAAAACAGACAGATATATGGAAGACCACCTTCAAGTCAAAGGAAGGTCTTTTTGAATGGTTGGTCATGCCCTTTGGTTTGAAAAATTCTCCAACCACTTTCATGAGGATGACATACAATATCCTGCCACCATTCACCAATACTTTTGTAGTGGTGTATCTGGATGACATCCTCATTTACAACAAGACTTGGGTAGAACACTTGCATCATATTCAACAGGTTCTGCACACCCTGCGACAACACCAACTCTACGCCAACTTGGAAAAATGATCCTTCGTCATGGACAGGGTTCATTACCTGGTATACATCATTGATCAACATGGAGTACATGTGGATATAGTCGAAATACAAGCCATCCATGACTGGCCAACCCCAAACACTCTCACCAAACTTCAAAGCTTCTTGGGGCTTGCCAATTTCTACCGTAGGTTCGTGTTAAGATTCTCCCATATTGCATGGGACCTCATCCAAGTAACCAGGGGTGGTGGTAAGGAGAAATTTATGTGGGTTCGATCCCAAAAACAAACATTCTATGATCTGAAGCAGCGCTTGTGCTCATCCCCAGTACTTTCACTACTAGATCTGCAACATCCCTTTGAGATCAAGACACATGCTTCAGACTATGCTTTGGGCAACATTCTTAGTCATCATGGACACCCCATGGCCTGTCATAGTGAGACATTATCAGATGTTGTCTGGAAGTACCCTAATTATGACAAAGAAATGTAATCCATTGTGTAAGGCTGTTGCGAGTGGAGACATTACATTCTTTGGAAGGAGACAATCATCCACATTGATCATAAGACATTGCAGTTCATGATGACACAAGGAAAATTGCAGAATGGCTGGGATCAGAAGTGGTCCAGGTACTTGCAACAATTCCACCTCAACATCTAGTCTAAAATGAGAAGCACCAGCCATGTTGTTGATTGCCTCAGCAGAATGCCAGTCACGACACTCACCATAGTGTTAGAATCTTGTGGCCATGAGACCTCTGGATGGCCCAAAATCTATGAGATAGACCTAGACTTCGCACCACCTATAGAATGTTGGGAGAAAACACAATTGTTGCTAATTTCCATCTTCAGGATGGGTTGTTGTGTCGTCTGGTCCATATTTTTGTTCCAGAAAGTGAGCAAGTGAATATCATCTAGGAATCCCACTATAGTCAAGTAGAAAGACACTTCAACATCGAAAATACAGTGGCAATGTTGCAGAAACATTTCTACTGGCCGAAACTTCGACAGGAGGTCAACAAGTATATCAGGTCCTACAATTCCTGCGTGATTTCGAAACCAGACACTAAGAAACAAGGCATGTACACCCCTCTTCCTACTCCTGACTTTCCATGGGAATCCATCTCAATGAACTACATGTCGGGCCTCTCATCCACCAAGTTGGGCAATGAATGTATTTTTGTGGTTGTGGATCGCTTTTCTAAGATGACAATTATGGCTACCTGTAAGAAGAGAATCACAACAGAGGCCACTGCCAAGCTCTTCTTTGAATGAGTCTGGGTACATTTTAGAATCCCACAAACCATTGTCTCAGATTAGGACAATCGATTTATTATCACATTTTGGTCAAGCCTCTAATCAATGTTGGACACCAAGCTCACCAAATCCATGACCTTCCACCCCTAGAAAGATGGCCAAATGGATGTTGTAAATCGAATGATCGTGCATATCCTACACATGTATAATTCCAAGCAACCTGGTACATGGGACGATAGTCTCGCTTATGTTCAACATAGCTACAATCAATCCCTGCATAGCTCAATCGGCCACAACCCATTTCTACTGGGGTTGGGATTCCAACAATTGGGTCCCATAGATATTTCACTACCCCTTGTGGTCACCTCAACCAACTCATCTCCTGCTCCAACTGAAGTTGACAAAGCCACCTGGTTCATTGAGAGGATCCAACACATCCGCCAACAGGTTCAAGATATCCTATATAAGTCCAATGACAATTCCAATCAACGCCATGATCAACACCTGGTGCCACATAAGTTTCAGGAGGGCGACAAAGTTTGGTTTCACTTGTAGAAAGAGTTCCTTAAAGGACCCCATTAGAATCTTCACCCACTCCGTTATGGGTTGTACACCATCACCAAGTTTTTGGGTGATAATTATTTTGAGCTCAACATTCCTCCTTTCCTTGGCTTCCAGCCAGTGTTCAACGTGGATATCCTTTGGGTGTATTTCCCACCATTATTGGACACCTCAGAGATAGAAGAACAACTAAAACCAACATATCTCAACCTAAACTGCATACAACAAGCATCCAATGATGATATTGTGGAAAAACAGATCAATGGCACTCACCAACAAAGGATCCAACTTTATTGAGTTGTCAAAGTAGGGCAGCTCCTGCAATAAGGCAAGTGGCTCACCGAGGGCCAAATTTAGTAGAAATCTCCTCGTCTGATGGGGGAACTCAAGGCAATGGAGACTATTGGTTCCTGAGGGGGGAGGAATGATCCATATGGATGTCGATGGCCTCCCACCTATTTCAACTGGCTCATTTTGGGAGTCTTTTCCCCAGTTTTTGGGTCCTTGACTTCTGGGGACATTTTGAGGCCCTAAACAACGTTTTTTAGGGATGGAACTTCCTAGTGGGGTATTGTGTGCGTAAAACAAAGACCATATGCAAAAGTTACAAACCCAGGAATTTTATGTACTAACTTACCCAAACATAGCCCACATGAATTTTTGTGCTTCATCTCCTAGGGGTAGGTTTTTTGGATGTCTAGGGTTTTGAAATTCTTGTTTATTGTAAAAAGACCTTCAAAGCATCATTGTAATCATCTTCTTGTGAATGAGCACAACCGTCACATCTCTTCTCAGAGATTAGTTGCAACCATTCTAACAAGCTTGTTTTCATTGCATTTTACAATTTCAACTTATTTCCTTGTTGAATAGAAACAAGTTTTACTGTATATATGTTATTTTGTGTTAAGCATATTTTGATAATAAGTTGTATTCATTTCATTCTGCAAATATATTATGGATCAACGCATAAGTATTCTCTATTCAACACCCATCCAAACACACTTAACTATGGATTTGTTAACAAATAATGTCAGTTTTCACATTCTCAAACTTATTTTGTTCATGTTTTCATTCATTCTGAATGAACATTTTAGTGGGTGTTAGCTTAAGTATTGATTTGAATTTCCTTAGACATAAGGCTAAATTATAGCGAGAGATAGATAAGACATTTTGACTAAATTGATCCCCAAGAACAAAGTTGTGCAACCAAATATTGATTCAAAAAGTTATTCAATCAAAAATGTTTTCATCGTAGTGTATTTTATCTCTTTTAATTCATAATAGATTAGGAGTCAAGATGAATTATACTAGTTAATAATTATATATTAATATTAATACTTTTATACATGTTATCTAAATTGGAATTTTTTTTCAAAAAATTATACAACAGTTTTTATATTTTATATAAATTTATTATCTTTCATTTAATATATCAAACATTCTTCTAATTTTTATTTATTATATATAATAATTTTTAATTTATATTTATATTCATAAATTCTTATTATTAAGAGGGTTGAAGAAGAAAAACACTTTCTCTTACATTGTCCAACATAATTAGAATTCAATTTCAAAAAATGTGTCACACTACCAATCTTGCTAACCTTTTAATTCACCAAAACTATAATGATATTGGATAGCTTTTCGTAATGCTTTTACAACACATAAATAAAATTGTAATAAATTACAATTAAGCCCTTATCTTTTTAAAGTCTAGAAGAGAGTAATCATCATCATGATAAATATTTTTTAAAACCATGAGATATAGTGTTGCAAATGTTTATCCCATTTTAATATATATTCCATTGTTAACTGCACCTCCTTCCTACCTATTTTTTGGGCAATAACTTCAAAATATAATTTCTTATTATTTTAGAACTGAAAAAATTCAATACCCTTTTTATCAACTTATCAAATTCTAATTTGTAAATAATAACATGAATGACAACATACTCATTATGAGCTTAACGTGCTATTTATGGATATTGAATAAGGGTGGGGAGGATAACAATCATTCCTCACAATTATCCAAGCTAAACCTAATTAACCTTCTTGACAAAGCCGTCATAACATGATCAATATAGTCACAACATATAATTTATAGCATCTCTTACATTGAACCATGAACTTTCATTCACTGGTAGACTTTTCAAAACTTCAATTAATCAAGGTATCTGTAAGCAATTTCATATTTTATAAAAAAAAAAAATGTCAAGAGTTGTTGTGCGATCCACTAAGAGTCATGGATATACTATTTGTCACAACTATTTGTTACAGTCATGGATATAGAACAATCAAATTATATTTATGAATCTCATATCAATAGAATTATTTTAAGGAAAACAATTTCACAGATCTTGTTCTTATTGTAGAGAGCTTTCCTTTATTCTCCATTATTGCTGGATATGCACTATTTGAGCCAGTTATGGATAAAGAAAAATAATCAAATTATTATTTGGAGAAATAAATTTTATATTAAAAAAAATATGATTTGTAAATTAAAATAAAGTTTAAAATGTGATAGTACATTGTTTAATGTATAAACAATTAAGCTTCAGAAAAATCAATAACTCTGAATTTTCCAATTAATCATGAAAACTCTCCTCACAGGACGTAACCAAAAAGATTTAAAGGAAACAATATTCAATTTTATCAGGATTTGAATAGTTTATACAAAATGTTAAATTTGGCAACAAGATAAATAAAATATTTCAAATTTAAAAACTGTACAAAATTCTCAAAACACAAAGAAAGACTTATTCAATTTTATGAACATTTAGTAGTTTATGTAACTTGTTAAATTCGCCAATCACATAAATAAAATATTTTAAACTAAAAAATATTACAATGGATATTGAGAAATTTTAAAAATAAATAAAATAAAAACTATTAATAAAACTGTAATTCTTCATACAATATAATAAGCTTCATAATGATTCAAACATGATTTAATATATTTTTATCCATACAACACCAAATTGTAATGACGTGTTGCTATTTACTAGACAATGACTAAATTTCTTCAGCCTTCGCTGTCTAATCAGGTCAAGTCATGACTAGACAATGCTCTCTGGAATTCTCCTTCATGACAAGACCAAGAGTTTTGTCTTTCCGTCCACATTTAGATTCTAATGGTTCCTGAGTGTTCCTCCATTTAGATTCTAATGATGGAAAATTATTTTGTCTTCAAATGCTTACACTATTTGTCGCGCAAGATCAATCAATATTTTCTAAACGATTTTGGGTACCTTCCATTTTTGTTGGAGCATGTGAGTGCACCTATGTTTGGTTCTACTGAAAACAACAAAAATGTAATATGCACTTTGTCCTCGAATAAATAGACACAACACATAAAATAATACGATCATGTCGTGTATTGAATTTATAGATCTATTTTAAATATGTATCTATTATTTAAAATTCCAATGTCTTTTAGTTACAGATAGTAAGTATAAATTTAAAATTATCAATTTATGTTTCGTGTATTGAATTTATAGATCTATTTTAAATATGTATCTATTATTTAAAATTCCAATGTCTTTTAGTTACAAATAGTAAGTATAAATTTAAAATTATCAATTTATGTTGTTAAGATTAAGAGAAATAATCTAGTTTTAAAAAATAATAAGTATTTTTTTATTAATGTAGAAAAGATTAAGAGAAATATTCTAGTTTTAAAAAATAATAAGTATTTTTTTTAATTAATGTAGAAAATATTTTGAAAGTTAAAGAATTTACTTTTATTCTTAAAATTAATGAAAGGGTAATCGATTTATGTGTGATTATTGTTTTTTTGTTTGTAATTGTTATCTATGTGAAATTGCATGCTATTTTATTATAGTGGAATATCCTGATGTTGATATTTTGTTAGTACATTAACATTCCCCTTAACATCCCTTGAGCCTATCATTCTATATGTGTCAAATGAAGGGAGATCACCCTTGTAGCTCATCAATATTTAATTCTCACATTCATAGATGAAACTCATCAATACTTCATTCTCACACTCATAGGGTAGAGTCATTATTTTATCAAATTGGTATATTATAAGTTACCCATGTGACTTTGAAGAGATGACACAAGCATGATATTTAATGATTGGTTGGAATACACACATGTCATTCCAGCTAATATTATTGATGTGTCATCTAGTAAAACACAAGGTAGAATGGTTCCTATGTGCTATGGTCAATATTTAATATGTTTAAAGCCATCAAGACTCTTTATGGTTAGGAAAATATTACATGTTCTATGAAGATCTCAATGGGGTTTGTGAGGTTCTGTCTAAATATCCACTGCTAATGAGGACCCCTTTCTTATGATATATGGTGCTCCTTCCAAATACCTTCTTAAAGCGTCATTCCTCATCTGTTGGTCGACATCCCATTCCATCATGAGGACAATCAATCATTCCTAGCCCATTCCACCCAATATTAAATAGTTTTTGTCTATTCTTGACATTATCAATGTATATCTCCTCCCATCTCTAGTTATGCTTCGATCAACATGGGGAAATCCCTATTATTTTAAAGAATGGCATAGCTAATTAGTTTGAAATTTTCTAAGTATCAAGCACCATTCCCTTCCACAGTTACTGCTCCTTTAACTATACAATTTGGATCACCTAGTATCAATCCCATTTGTTATCAAGTTTTTTGGAGGCCTCTTATGGTCAACATGTGCCTTCAATAATGGAGAATGGATTGTTATAGTGTGATGCAACAACAATAGGCTGTGAACCCTAATTAAATTTAACATGCAAGATTCTAACCACAAATATGTGATACAAGAAAACCACAAAATTATACTCAAGACAATCTCAAAGAACCATAGAATATGCATAAAATGTCTTCTCACTCTCATTCATATTTTATATTACATATACAAGGGTATGCGTTTACAATATGTTTTCAGAAGTACCACTCTTATGCTATGACTACGTTCTTGGAATTATTCTATCAGTGATAATTCAAATTTTTGACAAATGCTATACCCTCTCCATATTATTCATCATCCATCATAAAATCACTCAAAATGGCACTCTCTTGACCTCAAGAAGCCTAGTATCTCTAATTCCCAAAGTTTGTGTTCCTCCTTTCTCACAATGATGCTCATAACAAACACACGAGACATGGAATTGGAAATGGAGAAGAAAATAGATTAAATGTCTTTGTAGTCCATCAATCCAAGTCTTCCATTTGATACTTTGGTAATGGAATTCATAAGACCATTTTATAGAAAAGGAAAAATAAGTTGTTTCATGTAGAATATTTAACAAAATGAGATAAAGTAGAGCCAATTGACAATTGTCTTCACTATATGAGAATATTTAATGAAATGGGATAAAGCATATCCAATTGACTATTGCAATAAATACTTGGTGGAAAAGTTCTTATATAAAACAACATCCCTAAATTTGGTTGTCCCTAACAATAAAAATAATCAGTGATCAACACCATATAAGTTTTAATGTAAGTTAGCACCCATACAACTTTTAACGTAAGTTTATGATAACTCATAGAAAAATCTCCCCATTACACTAGCAAACAAAACAAATGGAGAAGTTGAGTATTTAAATAAAACACTCAATAAAAAGGAACAACTTAGTAATAACAAGCCAATTAAGGTAGGAGAAAAAAATTGAGAATGAGTGATGACATCAACAAATAAAGATGATACATAAGAAATCATAGATTGTTGAATTCTCTATTTAAACTTTATATTTTGAAAAAAAAAAAAATTCTTAATTGAAAATTTGAAAAGTATTCCTAAATGTATTCCTAACTTCTTTGGATGGAAAAATGATTTGGATTTAATAAAGATGTTTAAGTTTATATATCAACTAAAAATAATAAATAAATGTATTCCTCACTTTTTGAGATGGAAAAAGGATTTGGATTTAGGAATGTTGTTGTATGCTTATATATCAACTAAAAATAATAAATAAATGTATGTATAAGTTGAAAATTGACATATATATAGATTAGTTTTTAGGATATTTAAACACTTAAGAGTTAGTTAAGATCAAATTGGTATAATGTGTCATTATGTAAACATGTGTTTCTGAGTATGTTTATTTAGTATGCATTAGTATGTATTTGTACTTATGTAATTCGATGGTCATGATATTTTCCCGACATAGAGTGATCTAATGGTTCATATTTTCCTCGATCTAGGGGTTTTACCATGTCAAAAAATTGGTGTGCTGATCTTTGATCTAGTTGTGTAAGTGGGTATTGAAGTTGTCCTTCCTCTATTAGAATACCTTTTATTTCGAACATGGTATTAGAGAACATGTGAAGACCTGTTCCCGATGTAGATAGAGATCGTGAAGCCTCATTTCCTCATCTCTGATTTCTACCATTTATGTACATTTATAGGCCTATAGGACTATTCCATTGCATCTAGAGTGCTTTTTACAATGACGAACAGTTTTTGTGTCACTCAAACAAATTTCATTTTTCCCAAGATATGACCAACTCAGTCAGATCCAGAGGTATAAATCTCTAATACTTTGTTTTAAATTTTCACAGAGATAAAATTTCATATTTTTGTTTCAGATTTTGGTTTTTGTTTTCAAGTTTCTACTCTTTTCAATTGTGTATTCTCTTTGTTGTTTTCTTTTTTGATCCAAAAATACAAAATGAGTTTTGATACCAACTTTGTTCTAAATATCAATAAAACTATGATACCAATCCCGCTCAAAAATCATTAGATGCCAATTAATTATTAAATACACATAAACATCCAGCCAGATTCAGGAAATTGAAGATTGCTTGACTATTTGCAAAATATCATATGAATTTCTTACTTTTCCATAAACCCATAAACTGATCAATAACTTGAAATGTAAATGAGATGACACAAAGAAAATAAAATAACTCAAAAGACATGTATAATTGGCATACATCACTACATATCCAAACTCCCTTTAAATAGTATGACTATTCTTTATCATCTAAAAATTCCAAATTACATTACAATATAGGCTTACAAAAACACAATTTTGAAGACACTCCAAAAATGCAATGTTCAAATGCAGAAACATAGGGCACCGTTAAATTCCTAGAAAACAACCGTGCAAAATTGATATAAAATCCTTGAAATTGTGTCAAGGTGCCCCTTGACACACTTTATGATGTTACCTTGAGTTAATTGTACCCTTGACATTCATTATGAGAAAAAACTATGCATGAAATTGTGTGTACAATGTGTTGGGTTTTGCATCATTAAATAAGGTGTGCCCCTAACGTTCTTTCCAAAATTTATGGCATACATTAAGTGCGATTTGGTTGGTTCTGTAACCAAATCCCAAAATTAATGGATGGATTTAATTATAATTAGAATGTAGTTGTAACTAACTAAGATTGGTGGATAGTTGGTTAGCGGAGGTGGTTTAGGCCTTTGCTAAAGTTGGTGAGTCGAGAGTTCCAATCCCATCAACCACTTTATACATCGTGGCTTTTGTTATTTGTTATAACATATATAACTATATGTTATATATATGTACACATAGGTATAACCGCCACGCAAAATATGTGTTGACTCCCATCCATGAATGTGTGTTGTTTATATGGTATAGTTCAATACCAAGGGAAAATGGTTGATGGCCTAAGTCCTTAATCCTTTGGACACCCATATCAAGCCTAACATTAACATGTATATATATTGTTTTTCATATAGATATTAAGTTTCAATGTGTGGTGTGTTAGTTGTGGTAGGTGTTGCATCCCCCTCCCCTCTTAGGTGTTCTGTGAACTCCCGGTCACGGATCATCAAAACACTTAAGACAAATTTTCTCTTCATGTCTTCAATAGAACCTATTATCCCCACTTTTTAGGGACAGCTAGGAGATCATGTCTCAAGGCACATGGATCTAGACATGGAGTACCGAGAATAGGATTTACCTGAGCATGGCCCTGGAGCACCCGCCTTTTCTTCATTAATCATCTTTTTTCTTGTCAGCAACAGTAACATCCATCACCATCGGCTTGATCCTGTATCGGAAGAGGTTCTTACTCCATGAGGTAATTGGTCCAGGTATCATGGTATGTGTCACTTTTGATCATTGAAACCTTTAAATATATGCATCTAATTCCTTTTATCTCTAACAAATGCTTGGATCTTACATTATCCCACTTCACCATGCTTGGGGAAATTGACAAGGTGCCCTAGCAAGCCTGTGCCCATAGGTCTTGGTTTTCCACTGGGGGAATTTATGAAAATCCATCGTCCACTCCCATCATAACACCCCTATTTCAACCTATGTGTCCTTCACTTGTGACTCCATTAAACCCTAAGGCACTAATCTAAGACCTCAAATGTTGAAGTAGAATTTGATCTGAAGACTCTAAAAGATTTTGAATTGAAACCCTAACTACACTAACCCTAGCTTTAGCTAGCCCTACCAACCATAAGTTTTTGATGTCATTATTGGATATTTCATCTTCATTGTAGCAATATTTTACTTTATGAGTAATTGAATGGTATTTTTGAGGCATTAATTAAGTCAAGTATTGATTTGGTGCATTGAATCCCATATCGTTGTAGTATTTATTGGTGAAGGGGCATTATCTTTCAGTGCTATTTTGTAAACATTGACTTTGTCATCATTTACTTTCAAATTGATTATATTGTAATTTCATCAGATAGTTCTCGATTGATTTAAAGTAATAACCCTTTGAATAGCTTCCATGTATCAGTTTATTGTTGTTTTGTTCCAGGTAGGAACACTTCTTTGGGTTTTACTTTATTATTGGTTGTTTAACCAGGAACATCTGATTGGTGGTGATCTGTGAAGGGGAAAACATGTTATTATCTGATTATCCTTTTGCCTCTTCAAAGCCCCAGGTCACCGGGGATGTCTCCCCTGGGCCTCACCTCCCTAAAGAGAAAGAACCATCCCATCGTGGTGACATTGGGTGGGATAGGTTAATGTTATACCAGTTTGTCCCTCTACCTTATAGCCTTTTCTCCTAGCTACAGACTGTGCGATAACAAAACCTAAACAAATAACACACACAGGTCCCTTTGATGTTACCTGCAAGTTCAAGTTACCTGTGACCCTACTCTTGGGCACTTCTGGAAGCACCAATTTCTGAGTGCTAGCTCTCGTGCTAGACTCCTTCTCCAATATGACCATGAGTTGTGACCATTGACCTACTCTCTTCGTAAATTCGATCTTCGATAGTATTGCGACCTCTGCCCCTGCTTCCTTCTGAAATGCTCTCAACTGAAACACACAGGTCTTTGCCATGTGTCCTCCTGGATCTAATGGTCCATCTCTACTTCGGCCTTCGTGACTTCATGAATATTTCACTCACTCCACACAATCTCCGAAACTCTTCCTCCCGAATTCTCCAACCCACTTCCATGTAGCCTCCTCATAGCCAATGGTCATGATTCACTTTGTGACTTCGTGACCTCTACTCTTACAACACTTCTACGTCTTTGTACCACGAAATGTTGAAAGGCTTCATGAACATCCTTCATGAATCTCTCCCATATCGAACAGTCTGGAACGATCTCTCTCCCTCCTGAACGGATCTTTCTCGCTAATTTATGAAGTCTTCAACAGGCTCCTCTCTATTGAAGAATTATCCCTGCTATCTCTTTCGATATTTCTTTTCTTGAACAGTTTATCTCCTCAGAGTGTTTCTTTTACGCTTAGTCAAAACTTACCATATGCACGTCTTGCAACAAGTTTTCATCCACAACTTAGCTTCTTGTGGACAACTGCGTACGCCTTGCGACAGTTCCTTACACCATTATGCAATCAAACTTACACTACTTCTGAGCTCTTGAGTCAAAAGACATTGTCACACACTCTTTGTAGACTATATGCAGTCTTTGCATACAAAGATTGGGGGATGAACAATGTGTTCAAACTTAAAAGGACAAATGGATGCAGACTCAATATGAAGTGAATAATTTCATCAGAGTAAATTTTCTCTCAAAGTTTAATTCTTCTCGCCTATTCCACATCTTGGATATGGCCCGTTTATAGCCTTCGAATGGAACTGAAGGGCTGAGTCAGAACGTTTCCAGTATATGGAAGGTCAAAGATCATGGATCTCATGACGTGACATGGAAACCCAACACCATTTTTTATTTTGGACACAAAACTTGTTGTATGTGGGGTATAATTGATCCAGGTGGATATTGGTGGCCACCCACCTTTTCCGACTGGCTCAAAACAGTTTTCTAGCAATTTTGGCAATTTACTATTTTTAGCAGGTTTTAACTTGCGCGGCCATTTTGAGGGCCTAAATGAAGGTTTTTTGAGATCTAGGTTCTCAATGAT
>JASDQU010339281.1:0-12489 GCA_032191745.1 Picea mariana
CTAGATCGATGGGTGATCATGAGAAATGTCTTTCTCATCCTAGAAGAATATGACCATTTGAAAAGACAGCCAGGGGAGAGAGTACCTCATTTTTCAACAAGGTTCAATAAGATATATCATGCAATGCCTGTTGACATAAGGCCACCCCCAGGATCATCTCACTTGCATTACCCAGATGCCTTCGATCCTGAGATGGCGTTCCAATTAAGAGAAAGGAACATTGCAACTCTCGAAGAAATGCAAAACGTTGCAGTTGATGTGGAGGCCAACTTGTTGATCAAAAGGTCAAAGGTAAAGAACAAAGAAAAGGAGCAGCTGAAATCTTCAGAAGCTAAACTCGACATTCTGGCCAGCACCATGGAAGAAATGTTGCACAGGATTAGCATAAGAGAAAAACTTGATGTTCAAAGACATTGTGTTCCATTGATTTCAAAAAAATAAAGGGTCACTGTCCCTAAACATGTTGTAGCTCAACCATGGTATCAGGGACTGAAAAATGATAGTTTCATGTACTCAATTCCTGACACAGTCAAAGATGAAGTTCAAAATCAGAAGATGGAGGAAGATTCTCCTGATATGATATGCATGTTCAATGGCATTTCATCCATGGATAATTCACCCAAGCTTGATTGGTACGATGACAATTATGATCACAATGCAGAAAGTCTTGGGGTAAGTGGACAGACTTTACCCTTATGCTTCTCTTCTTTTAAATTTTTGAAGGAAATTTCTGAACAAGTGGTAAATATCAAATAAAGTAAATTTTCTGATGAGATAGTGAAGGATGTTAGTGTGGGGAAAGAGGCCATTTCATATCCAGGATTACAATCTCCAAGCTCTCCGATTTTCAAAGTTCAGGGGAAAATTCAGACACTGAAGCAGAATTTGAAACACTGGAATGTAACTCTGTACCATTAGATTATAATTCATTTCAAATTTTGAAGGAGACTTTTGAGCAGATGTTGAAGGATAAACACATAGAAAGCTAGAACCCGTCATGTGAATCAATGAAGCAATCTTGTAAATCCTTTCAGGATCCCATAGCAGCAATTTTAGATGATTATGTGGTTGAGTTTGATGATGACTGCTTAGAGAAACCAACACTGTCTTCATGGGAAGAAGAATTCCAATTACCACAAATCCAAGATGACAATCAAACTCTGCATACTAATCAAGATTGCAAGGAGGAAAGTGCAGAAAATTTTCAAGAAAATGCAAATTGCCTGCCCTTGTGTTTTGCCTCACTCCTGAGGGAACATTTCAAGCCTGTTGTAAATAGAAAGGATGAGGAATTATCTAATGCACCAGGTGAGGAGAACAGGGATGATATAGAAGCTATTGCAGATTCAGAAGTGCAACCCTTGAGTCTTTGTGCAGGCCAAAACTCGGATGAAAACACAAATCCCGAGACAGGTAATGAGCTGATCCATTTTGATTCCCTGCCCTTATGTTTCAGTTCTTTTCATACTTTGAAAGGGAATCTTGGTCAAATTCTGGTTGAGGATCACAGGGTAAGCCATGAAATACCAGCAGAACAAATTCCACAGTCATCTAAAATATTTTATGACCCTATAGCTAATATGTTGGATAGATTGTGTTTTCAAACTCAGTTTTCATTTACCCCCAATGATTTCAAAAATTGTTATGATATGGATATGATCAAACAGTCAGCTACAGGTGTGTGTTCAGCAGAAGTATCATTTCAAAACCCATCAGAAAATTTGCAGCCATGTCAATAAGTGCAAGAAGATGCAAATAGCATAACTATAGCATCAAATGGTGAAGTTGAGTTGGTTAAGTTTGAATATCAAGGAACAAGTCGCTTCTACCTTGATCCTATAGTCACCTATATGGAGAAAGTTTTCACTGGAGAGCCTCGATCTATCTCTAGCATTACTTTGGTTCTTCAGGATTGTCGAGGTCTCTGTTGTAAAGATCAATCATGTTTTCAGCAGTGGCCATTACACTTTGCAGTTTTCAATCTATGGACAAAAGGTCAAGTTGCCTTTTTTACTGTGCTAACAAGCAGTCAAGCAGTCCACTGGTCTCAACAGCTACTTGATTGGCTTCATTGGCATTTTTGTATTATTTGATTTAGCATGATTTTCAGCAGTATAGGGTAGGTAGGAGAATGTGAATAAGCTTAGCATTCCGAGCATCTCTTTTTCAGCAGTGTTCATTTTGATTTGGTTTCAGTTGAAAGATCAAAACAAGTACAGGTTGCAGAATAAGATTTTGGGATCAACCCAATGAATAAAGCACCAGTTTTCATGTTCAGAGTTCAGTGGTTCTTGACACCTCCTGAAAGAGTTGCCATCCCCAGGTGGAGCCTATGTTAGGTTCCTATAATTATAGGAGATCTGATGATTCAAATATCATTTGTGGGTCTCATGATGAAGTTCCTAGCTTGTTGGTCTCTCGGTTGTTTCCATTTCGCCCGATCCTTCATCACCCTGCTGCATCCTTCATCCACCGCTACGCCCTCACTCCCTTGTCCTTTTGACCCATTGGCTACATTTTGCTCGCCTTTCATCCCTGCATAAACAAACTTAGGATAAAAAACATTAGGTTAATAATGTCAGTAATTAAATTTAGTATAGTTAGATTTATGTTAGACTTGTTAATAATAAATTAATCATTAATTAATTAATTAATGATTAATAATTAAGCTAGTTGTTAATAATTTGGTTAGTAGTTAGATTAGACTTGTTAATAATAAATTAATTAATAATTAATAACTAAGTTAGTTTGTGTAAAGTTAATACTTAGGTTAGTTTATTAAGTTAAAACATTAACTAAGAAATTAAATTATTAAACATATAAATTAAAAGACACAAAACATAAATTAAATAAAACAAATGTTAAAATAAAACATTTAACAAATCTAAAAAAAAAAATATTAAAATAAAACCAAAAATAAAACAAACGTAATATAATAATAATAACATATATATTAAAAATAAACATGATAAAACAAAATAATAATATAAAACATTGATTGAAAAAACAAATTAAAACACCTAATAAATAAAATAAAAAAGTTAAAACGTAATAAATAAAACAAAAGTCAAAAAACAAATAAAATAAAAACATAAAGCGCACCTCATGCACTTATCCCAAGGTGAATAAATCAACATTCATTAATTAAATCGGACCCCTCGTGCTTTTCGAGCTTTAACGGGGGGGTCCGATATAAGTGGTATTGGAGGGACACTTGTCACCTCCAGGTAAAATCGGACCCCCCCCCCCTCCCAATACCACTTACCACCTTAGAGGGGGTCCGACAAACCACTTATCTCTCCAAAACCGCCCTCTCCAATTTCACAAAACCACTGTTTTTCCATTTTTGACCAGTTTTCTTCCGAAGCGGATTTCGGGCAAATGAAAATGAATTTTTAAAACCCGAGAGAGGTTTTTCTCCGTAACGGGGTGAAGAATAAAACCTCTCTCATTTTTTTCACAGTTTCCACCATTTTGGAGAATCGAAGCTACTTTTCAACCTCATTTTTCAGATTTCCAATTTTTCCTGTTGTAGTCTTGATTTTGCGGGAGCTGTTTCACTGAGATGGAGACGAATTTGGAGAAACCAAAGGATTTTTTTGTCCAGAAACTGCTCATCTACAATAACCTCCTCCATATTGTGCACAGGTTCCACGGTTGAGGAGAAACAGATCTCTGAGTGGACCCCTTTTTTGCAGAAATTTGGCTCGGTTTTATGGAGGACAGTTCAGGATTTTCAGGGATTTTACTTCTATTTTTGGCTGAGGCGATTGAATTCGACCTCATGAGCCTGGGGAGAGTCCATTTTATATTTTTTAATAAGTAAAATGTGCATTGGTTGATCGTTGAGCTCTGGTTTCATGTCCCACAGGGGATACTTTGTAATTCTCCATATGATTTTCCAGAAATAAAAGTTGTAGCTGCAGGATTCTTGTGTTAGACTCACTGGTGGTGTTTTTCCTCTATGGGTAACTGTCTTCTTACTATGTAAATCCATTTGATGTTTTCCCTGATCCAATCATTAAAAGAAAGATTAAGAACAGAACTTGTTTTTTGCACTTTGTTTCTGGGCTTTTAATGATCTGCATGTTTTCATCTGAAGTTGAGAATAGGAATTCTTAGTTGCTCCTCTGCTTGATGGATTTTCCCTTCTTTTCCTCTCCTCCACTTTCATTTAATTCAATTTGATCCAGAACTCTTTTTATCCCGCCCTATGGAAACAATCTTTTACATCTGAGATAGATCCATTTTCAGAAAGGTAGACCCCATGGCCCAATGAAAATTTGAGTTTTCAATCTCCCAAACATACCAAATCCATAAACAAACCCATGTTCTGCATAATTATCCTAATATCTTATTTCAAACAAATCTAAAACAGAAAGAGAGATCCCTCTCTAAGTCTTGGAGGGCTAGATCCAAGACTCGAAGTGGTTTTGATGTTGCCTTTATGTCTGCCTCCACAGCCTTGGGCAAATTATAGAGTGATAACAACTACTATTGAGGAATGTTTGATATCCTAGGTCTCAAATCCATCTTGAAAAAAAATTCAAAATGCCATCATTTTTAAGGAAAGAAGAAAAATGGAAAACCCCTCAGGTTCAGAACCAAGAAAGTTGAGATTGTGTCCATTCATAGAGGTTATCAATTCCATCATTATTTGAATGCCAAACATGAGATCTACTACTAATTTTCTAAGTATATACATTATATTTATGGTCTTGGGAGGGTTCCACCACATCCAACTCTTTGAATTCCTTTATCATATTTTCTTTCTTCATCCATATGTGTAATTATCTTAAACAAAACAAGGATTTCAGGTAAAAACCTAGGCACTGCTTTAGGTGGAATATTTACACCATACATTCCAATGAATGTGAGAAAGGTCATAAGGGAGTAATCCCCAAGCATATGACCAGACTTATTTTCCAAGTAATAAATAGTACTACAATAGATGTTATGCCTACACCTTAGTAATCGAATAAGTATACTCTAACATCCATTGTAGTCTTAAAATTCCCTTTTTCTCTCTAGGAATTGTTTTTAATATTTCATTTCAATTCAAGATGAGATAGATGAAAAGAGTTGAAAGTAAGATTAACATACCGATGTCATAATTGAATGCAGAAAATTGAAGATGAGTCAATGGCTAGTTTTGTCAATGAATGAATAGTCGATGAGTCAATGGCACATGATGAGAGAATAGTTGATGAGAAGAGATTGGAGAAATAAGCATGTCCTTGTAATGATTGTCTCGATGGGAATATGAGAAGAAGACAAATGATTTTTGAACATATGTTGAGATTCGATCATAGAGGTATAATCCCTTTCGCTCAAAATAGTTATCCAAATAGGATACCATTGCAAATCATGAGAGACATAGAGGCACCAAAAATAGGCGAAGAGGAAACAAATGCAGATGAACATGCAACAATATTAGATGAAGGGATTGAATCTGATAAAATGATGAATGAGGGTTTCAAGGATGATTGGCACAAATTGATGGAGTATGCTTCAAAACCTATGTATGGTACTTGCAAGTTAAGTCATTTGACAACAATCCTTATAATTATTAATTTGCAAACAGTGCATGGTTGGACAAATGAGAGTGTTGATGAGTTATTGGCATTGTTACATCGGTTGTTACCACCTGACTCCACCTGAATTCAGTGAAAGTGTCTCATTGAAGTCTAAGTCTGCAAGTCCACGACTGACCTCAAGTATGTCATGCCCTATAGAGTAAATATTGACCTCCCCTCTATTTACATCCAAAAAGCGGACCAATCATTGTCATAGCTCTGTCGACCATCATTTGAATCAATCCATCACTCAAATGAATTCCTAGATCCCACCACCAAATAGGAATTCCATCGCTCCTAATACCTTCTAATGATTGTTGCACCATAATGGTAACCATCAAAGTCAAAATGAGCCAAGTCCCTAGTATGCCATCATCTGGTGGAACCCAAGTGCTAGGAATCAACTTTGTGCCTGCTAATTTGTTCGGCCCTTGCCAAACTGCACCGAAAAATATGTTATCTCGATCACTGTCAATGTACTCAAATGATCTATGGAGTCTAAACACCTATCTGGAAAGTAGCCATGTCCTATGTGATGCCTTATACTCATACAGGTATCAAGAATGCCCTGTCGAAGGTGGATCACACATAGCCCTCGTAATCATCTCCCTAATTGTGGACTTAGGTACTACAAGTGTGTGACCTTTGTAGTGGATAATTCCATCCACCACTATATCAGTTGGAATCTCTATGAAATGACCCAATACAATTTGTATCTCCTCCCATGCTATGACCAAATGAAATAATTTTGATATGGCTATATCCCACTTGCCTCACTCATATGACTTAGGTGAACTCTCCATGTCCTGCCGCATATAATGATGGCATAAGGAAATAGCACCAGATGCCACTTCCACTACCTGAAAGACTGGAATGTTAGGTGCATTGGTTAAACTCAATGGTATGACCAAGGACTCAAGGTAACATCTGAGAGGGATCATGCAGGTATCCTACTCTGATGATATCTCATTCGAAGATCAATATTTGAGGAATATTCCTCTCCCTGAAGCTCATCCATCCACTCATCGATCCTGGGTGAACCAAACTCAATGATATGTTTGAAGTCCTTGTCCGGAGGTCTCCCCAGAAAGAACGTCCCAAAAACCCATTGTACACCACTATACAATGTTGTATGTTGATGTATACTACCGCATATCATTATATCATCATGTACCATGTTGTATTCTATACGTGCCATTATATCCATCACTCCACTAATATCAACTGAACCTGGATCCCAAATTGATGTATCCACATATGTCCTATACTCAATCCCCAAAAAAATTGGTGCATATACTTCCTTATTGGATGAGCCATAAGGAATTTTCTCAACTACCTCCTCTGTAGCTATGTCTTGAGCCAATAGAAGCAGTTCATGATCCCTGCAATGCAAAATAGGTGCATTGCAAAACCCTTTGTGTCAAACCTCTCCTCATACACCTACAACCTTGAATGCTCCCTGTGTGGAATCATCATAAGAGGATCCTCCCTCAGATTATGAGTGCTACTCACGTCCTCATGTATCATTGTTGCCAACGATGATGGAGTCTCTATTGTTGTCAACGATGAAGACTGTGCCAAAATAAGCTGGTGACAAACCTCCTCAATATCTCTTTCCTTGTCTTCAACAAAATTAAGAGCAAGGTCCCTATCCATGAACAACTGCAAACAATTGTATTCCATCTGCTATAGTGCCTCCTTGATGATGCGCAATTGGGAACTACTGACTCCACATGAAATCCCCTTATGCCTCTCCTCCATTTGGGTTTTCCACACAAGGTCTTCAATAAATTTATGAGCACCATATGCCCTCATCAACACCTGCACAACTTTCTCCTCTCTGACCAATAGTTGGTTATGCAATGGTATTTCATCAACATGGCATGGGTTGTAACATAAGGGATCAATCGACTCATTAGATAATGTCGTGCAATGTGAACTATCTTCCTCATACAAGTTTTTTTATCTGCTCACATCCCCTAAATCAACTTCTTTGTTGTCATCCACACATAGCTCCCACTCTTTGTCACATTCTGGTACAATCATGTATGCATCATCGTACATCTCATAAATAGGATGAGGTGTTGAATTTTTGCTTGAACCATCTTCATAATTAGTATCATATACATGAAGAGATGATGAATCCTTAACATCGGCGGATTGGAACATCTTCTCATAGTCATCATAAGTAGGACAAGATGCCGTAGCCTCATCTTCTCCATTGAGCACACTAGTGTGATCAGCCTCATTGGTCAGCTCTAATGATGTATCATATTCTGATGTTTGGCCTTCCTCTTTGCGCACACCCTTTTCACAGCTATATGCATGTTCCTCCACCTCCTCTTCATGCTTATCCTTTTTCATTTCGTGTCATGTCCCATTAAAATAATCCTTGTCCAAATCATTGAGCTAGCTTCTGTAACAGACAGTGTAAAATTTTTTAAAGGGAAATTATGCATGGATTTATTCCCTCAATTTTAGATACTCTTGATATTGAGGCATGATCTTCTTCACTGCTAGCACCATCTTGGCTTGTTGAATAATTTGCCAAGTTTTATCTGAGAATTTCAGAGTTGTTTTTATTCTCTTGTCCATGGAAGGCACTGTCGATTTCTCCCTCCTTTGTAAGCCATTCATGACTAATGCAATCACGGGCTGGAAAGATGACCAGCTCTAATCCCATTGTGATATCTCTAATGATAATATGATAGGGAAATAAATGTTCACTATCCAAAATGTTGTTTCTAGTTGGTTAATTCTGTCAAACACTTTGTATTTGTATGTTTTAAATTTTCCTTAACAGTTTGTAAGTGTTTCTCCAACAAACATTTTTTCAAACACATTACAGACCACATAAGCATAAGAAATAAGAGACAATGATGGAATTTTATTATGAGTGGTGAACAACAATACAATATACTCCCACAGTAATAACTAATGGATGTTATGTAGTTGGAACAAGCTCCTAAGAACACACATAACAATCAAAACCTGGAATAATGGTGCCAATGTCTCTACTGAAGATGATATTTCTCTATTACAAACCAGAATAGGGCTAGAAACCCTCCCAAATCTACAACACTTTTTTGATCTTCCTTCTTGACACCTCTGCTCAGCCATATAGCCAATCAGACGCTTGTCCCTGATGCGTCTCTATGAGTCTCTAGAGATCCTCGCTTGAAAATTTTGGATATCCAACGGTGCCTCACATGACAAAGTTGGGAAAATAGTGAGGGCCTCACGGGACACCTGTTACTCGACCTATAGGGGTGCCTTTGACCTGGTTCTCTGAAACCCCCCGGAAACCCGCAGATGTCTGGGCTCCACCCTATATAGGAAACTTTGTAACCCTCCTGAGCACTTTGGTATCCCTCCAACAGTAGGCCAAAATCCTAAGTGAAGCTCTAATGAAGACCATCTATGGATCTTCCTCCTTCTTGTCTAGCTCCAATGGAAATCTTGGATGGATTCCCCTCTTGTCTAGCTATGGTGGATATTGCACCACCAAAACCAAACCAATAATGGAAGGGTTTTTCCCAAAACCCCAACGAAAACATTGGCTACAAGAGCACTCAATAAGATATCAAATCATAATAATGTGAAGTGAGGGATTAACCTTCTTTTATACTTTTCCAACCCCTTCTAGATCCCTCCTCCATGTCTTCTAGAATTTTCCCCTTTTTTACTAAATCAAATATAACCCTTATTTTCCCTCCAATTTTCACTTTAGGATTAAAAGTCACTTTAATAATAATTAAGTAACTTATTAATATAAAGTTAATTTTTCTTTCCCTAATGTCACTTTAATAATATAATATCTCCTAACTAAGTGACATTAAATGACCCTATCTTCACTCCTATTTCTCCACTGACAAACCACGAGAGTCCCTTCAACTACAAAACCAGGGAACTCAAAAATAGGGACATGACAGACTCCCCCAAGCCAAATACCTCCAAGGAGGCAACAAAAAATCTCCATCAATGTGATGAAAATCACAAAGTGGAACCCCATTCAATATGAGGTGTAATAGGGGGTTAGGATAGGACCCTAACATGCCCTTCCCCTTACAAATAAGCATTGTCCTTGAGGTTGGAGATGAGGGAATTGTTGAAGGATATTTATGGGTTCCCATGTGGCATCTTCAAACTATGTATCCTTTCACTGTACCATGACCTCTTGTATAGTGCATTGGTGGATATGCCACTCTCTTTTTTTTAGGACGTCCTTGGAATACAACCAAATGGAACCTTCTTCATCCGGTTTTGGAAGGAAAGTTTAAATATAGGAGGTAGATCCAACCAATTTCTAAAGTAGGAAACATGAAATATTGTATGAATTTTGGAGTGTTTAGGAAGCTCCAATTTGTAAGCCACTGGACCAATACATTTGAGGACCTTATAGGGGCCATAAAACTTAGGAGCAAGCTTCTCGTAGTGATTGTCTTTGAGTGAGGTCTGCTTATAAGGTTGTAGATGGAGGAACACCTGATACTCTTCATCAAAATGGCGCTCAGAACGATGTTGATCAGCCTGCTACTTCATTTGGTTTTGAGCCAAGACCAAATTGTCCTTGAGAGTGTAGAGAATTTCAACTAGAGATATGAGGGTTTTGTTTACCTCCTACACCTTAGAGACTCCTGGTAAGTAGGATAGTACTGATGGGGGTGTTGAGGAAAAGATATGAATTTATCGTACTCAATCATTTTTGAATCTTGCTTGGCTAAGGGAAGATAGTTGGGAATGTTACCCTATGTTTATAGCATCAAAAAGTGTTTCCTAATCCACAAGTATTAATTACAATGGCTTAGGTTGTTTT
The DNA here is from genome assembly GCA_032191745.1 of Picea mariana. Lineage (NCBI taxonomy): Eukaryota > Viridiplantae > Streptophyta > Pinopsida > Pinales > Pinaceae > Picea > Picea mariana. Next base: position 10,393 of record JASDQU010339281.1, read on the forward strand.
TTTTAAATAAAATATTGTTGCAAAATATAGCATTTTTATACATTTTTTTGAATGTATCAGATTGTAAAAGTGAATGTGGAGATCAAAAGCAAAAATACCAAGTCACATATTAACACAGATGAGAAAGAATAGAAATCGCTTTATTTCATTCCAAGAAATCAAAAGAATCATTATCTTTACAAAATCCATGTGGGGGTATGGACCAAGGTCAAACTTATATATCCTCAATGAAAACCATACAAAAGGACTCTAACAAGAAGTAAAAACTGAACTTTAAAATTTGGATCATCTTGCCACAGACTGTTGCCCACTTGACTATGCACAATATCATTTATCAGTGATGAAATTTAATTCATAAATAGACAAGTCTACACAGACTATCAAAGATAGATCAACACCTATGAAAAAAAGTGTTTGAATGATATGATTCAGATTTGAACCTTGTTGTCTACAATAGGACCTTGTTGTCATAAAAGAGAATTAGGCTTTTAATGAATTGAAGAATGAATGAAAATTGAACTATCTCAATAAAACTTAAGAGCAAACCTTAGTATGCTTTCTCCTTCTATTATCCCCTTGTTCGTCCTTCTCATTTTGCTTTTATGCATTCAAAATTAGTTGAAGTAGTTCAACTACCTCATTTAGTCAAGTTAACTAAACTCAACTAACTTTTAGTTTAGGGAAAGAATTAATAATAATAATAATAATGGGTCTTTTATTAAATAATAACTAGTAGGTGGGACCCCTTATGACTCCCTTTAATTTCTTAACAAAAATAGACATAATAGACAATCAATTAAACACATCCCTCCTTGTGGCTCCCATAATCATTTCCACAATTTGAAATTTAAATATGAGTGATATTTCAAATTATATCAAAACATGTAAATATGCACAATATCCAAAAATAGTTTGATGTCCAAAATTTTCAGCAATCCACTGTCCTAAATAAATCAATAATAAAACATAATCAAAAAACGTATTTGCCACTTTGAGAGGCAATTTTCCCTTTGTTGTTGTTATCCCCTTTTGACTTCCTTGATTTATCCTTAGGTTGGGTAGAACCCTGAGACTTGGTCTCACTGATGACATGGGAACAATCGTCTCTCAAGTGCATATGGGATGATATTGACTTGGATGAGTCACTTGAAGGAGAGGAGGGGGCAACAGCAGCTTTTCCTTTGTCATGCATATGGTGGGATTCGGTTTTGAGTCTTTTGCTTGCGTGGTAGGACTATACAGGTGAGTGTGCAGGGGCAATATTAACATTTGGGTTAACAGGTGGAGGAGGAGGAGGTAAAGACAAATTTGGCTAGCCACGATGGTGGGAGACAACTAGGTGAACAATCTCATGCCATTCGTCATTCTCCGGAACTTCAGGTTGCAAAGAAACATGAGGGGGCACAGGGATACTAGGGAAATGTTGGGGTTGGAAGAGAGGCCTCTCTGGCCTAGGGTGGATTATCCCTTGCCCAATCCAATTGAAAAATCCATCTTGAAAGAGTTGGTTTAACTCTTGAGGATCGACATCAAAATGTATTGAGAATTTGGGCCTTCTAGGCCCTCTATTCCAGTTTCCTCTGCCCCTATTATTTCATCCATGACTTCCTCTGTTGAAAAATTTCATCCTGTATGCAGCAATTATTAGCCACTAGATCTTAAAAAGACCATAAATGGAATTCTCTTAATCTGAAACAAATTTTGGCTCAGCAATCACATCAGACCCATGTAATCCAATCCATAAAATTCATTTAATAATTGTCAATGAGTAGGGGGTGAAGTAGGGTTCAGGGGTATCTAAGGAGATTGTATTGAGCGAAAAAGTGATATCATGACCGGGAGTAAGAACAGGATTACTGCTCGACAATTCATTAAACAATTGACTGTGCAAAAATAACCAAAACATATATGTTTTCATCTATCTCTGTTTTATTTTTTATCACTGTCATATAGAGTTTTAATTTAATTTTAGTGAACAGGGCATGCAAAATGAATTTGCGATCATGAGGGGATTTGTAATGAGCAAAAAAAGTGAGAAAATGAAAGGGAACAAGATGGATATTGTTCATAAAATAAATTAAATCAATCAACTATCAT
>JASDQU010339283.1:0-10436 GCA_032191745.1 Picea mariana
CTCGCCCTCTTTGACTTTGCTTTCGGCTCAGCTTCTCTTCATCCTTCAGAGCCATATGATAAGAATCTTCCACCGTTCATATGGTCATCATGCTCATCTCATCTTGGATTTCATATCTCAGACCATTCATATATCTAGCAACCTTTTCATCATCACTTTCATGATGACCTGCCCTCAGTGATCTTCCACCTTCATCATATTTTGCCTCAACATTCCATCTTTATTCTTTGGCAATGTGAGTTTCACCTCCTTCTTTCTTCTTATCTGGACATTCATAAGGTTTGTGTCCATTCTTTCCACATGTGAAGCATTTTATTTCACCACCTCTACCTCTTCCTCTTCCTCTGGTTTAAGGAAAAGTATTTATGTCTACATATTGTCCCCTCTATGAGCTTCCACCTCTCTCAGTTTGAGTTTGAGGTTTCTTCCACTCTTCCTTAGGTTTCCGATTCCTATCTTGGACAATTGTTTTGCCTCTGGTTTGACTTCTGCCTCGCCCTCTTTGACTTTGCTTTCGGCTCAGCTTCTCTTCATCCTTCAGAGCCATATGATAAGAATCTTCCACCGTTCATATGGTCATCATGCTCATCTCATCTTGGATTTCATATCTCAGACCATTCATATATCTAGCAACCTTTTCATCATCACTTTCATGATGACCTGCCCTGATGTTTAGCTTATAGAATTTTTCAGTGTACTCCTTTACTAACATCAGCTTCTGTGTCAAGTTCTGCATCCTCCGAAATAGAGTGATTTGATAATCCTTGGGTATGAATTTTGCTTTCATCTTCGCAACCATTCTATCCCAACTCTTGATTTTCTACTTGCCTTTGTAGTGTTTGTCGACCTGCAGTTCATCCCACCACAATGTTGCATGTCCTTTAAGTATTGTGACAGGATGTTTGACCTTCTTGTCTTCCTCAACATATTCATAGTCAAAATACATATCTAGAGCTCTAATCCAGTCTAGAAGTTCTTCAACATCCAGGTTTCCCTCATATACCGGGATATCCATTTTTGCTCTAGCACCTATCCTTGCAACAGCCCTTAATAGGCATTCTTTTGCTGCATCTTTGGCTACAACTTCTTCTCCTCCATGTCCATCTTCATCTTCACTTTCAGACTCACTGATATCTCTAGCACCATCTGCATGCATCTGTGCTATTTCCATGGAATCAAGCCTAACATGCATTTCACGCATCTCTCTTGCCCTTGGTGGCTCAGGTAACTGCCTATGCCTTCTTCTTGGAATTTCCCTTTCCTCTGGTGGATCGGGTGTTTTCCTATCTCTTCTTCTTGGCGGCATGGTTGTAAATCTTTCTCACACCCTCTATGTGCAATATACAAACAGAGAAGGGCTCTGATACCACAACTGATGTGTATCAGAGTACTCCTTTTCCCTAGCTTACTCTGCCTGAGATATTCAGACAAAATCAAGCTCTGACACCACAACTGATGCAGACCCCTCCCCAAACCCGCAGGTTGGGATCTGCACATAATATTTTCTTTTCGGCCCCTGAGAGCTCAATTGGCTCTTCTATTTCCCTTTCGGGAAATCAACCCACAACAACCTTGAGTAATTTTCCTTTTTTTATTTCGGGATACCAGATTTCGCGATTTCACAAATCCCATGGTCGAGCACCTTACCTCTTCGACCTCTGAAATCTGAATTAACGATTTGCTGAAATGAAAGTGTCTCAGCCTTCCCCTTCTCTTCGCGATTTCGGGGGTTCAACCGCCAAAATGCACTTTTACTAAGTCCTCGGGGCTCTCGAACCTCTGAACCCCAAAATGCCGAAATGACATCTTCTGAAATCCTTTCGGACTTTCACGTACTAGGTTCTCCTCTTTACTATATCGGTTCTCCCTTCGACAGGACTTCCGGTATACCGAATCCTGAAATGTCAAAACCGTAAGGTTCCACTTCCAAGGAGATCAACGGCTATGGACCTTTCCTTGATCCAACGGTCAGCGCAATTTCACATACCGGGAGTTCGATACGTCAAGCTCGAACCCTATGTCCTCTCCACCTTCCAGTCCCCGAAGTCCCGAAATGCCAAAATACTTTATCGTGACTTCTGATTTCGGGTTTTCTCCCCTGCTGTGTCCTGAACTCTCTCCTTCGAGACTTCCAAATCTCTGAACTCCAAAGTCCTAAAAACTTAAACTTGCTTCTCCTTGCCTCCACACATGAAAACCTCCTTTTTGCATTTCGGGGGTTTGGTCAGCGAAGGATTTTGGCTTGCACTTCGGACCTTCAAACCCCGAAATGATGAAATGATTTGACGTCCAAATAATTCAAGATCAACAACCCCTTATCCACCTTGCAGCTCCTGTAGATCCTACGACTCTCGCTATTTCAAGAATTATTCTCGGAAAATTCCGACATTCCAAATTTCTTCTTCAAAGATCTCTGGTTCTAAATTGACCCTGCCACTCTCTTATGGAACCTATCCTTTGCCTGATGTCTAAAGTTCCCTTCTGTTCCTCAAACAATTTGAAGACACTAACTCTCCCGAGCTTTCTTTCGCCGACTTAAATCTCCTATGAGATTTCTACATGCACTCCTTGAGGCACTTCTTCAAATATGTCTAAGTATTTTAGTTCTTTTGACTCTGTGCAACTCTTTGCGACAACAATCTTTCAATCCTCTCCTTGGTTGATAAGTTCTGAACTTCCAACTAGCCTACATGCACTTTGCACGGCTTTTGTGCTTGACTTACACTTCTATGGAAAATGAGAACAACGATATCCCTCCTGAGCGTTCAAAGGTGAATTCTGAATCCGTCAACACACTCCTTGTGGACACTGCACTCCTTGAAGGAACTTTTACTCAAGAGGAGAAACAATTGAATCTCATTCCCTTACTCTCTCAGACTTCAAATACTTAACATGAGATCATACATACATAGCATAAAAGAAAATGTACAACAGAAAGAGTAAAACAACCATAAGCATAACATTCAACACGTATCCACAGAAAGTATTAGAACACCATGAGTCTGAATCAAAGCTTCATATATATTAATTTCAAAACTTCTGTACATGGGTTCTTCTGCACATCTCTTTGCTACAACTATTATCTATGCTCTATGATCTCCTTGATAATGTTACAATGATACAAGATGAGGGTGTCTATAGTCGGTTTCCCTCCAGCTCCTAAAACTGTCTAATCTAGAATTTAAATCTACCTACTTTCATTAACTATGCATAAATGCCTCTACACCTTACAGATGACAGCGAATCGCTCAAGATCTGTTTACAATATGGAAGTATGCCTTCTTAACTATTTCATTAGTGTCTTCGCATCCAAACTTTCAAAAACATTTCAAACATTTTCAACATGTGACAAAAATGTGATGGCACTTGTCCCACGCTCGCTTACTGCTGGTGATGCTCCTGCATCAACATGCATATAAACAAGTAGTTTACTCCTCCATAGGTCACTCTCCCTTTGAGGTATATATTGGTTTTTATCCTTTGGCTCCCTATGCTTTGGCCTTATTTTTTCCTTTTCCATCTACATCACATCTTCAAAAAGAGAAATATAATGCACAAAATTTGTTTATCACTTGCAATATCTCCAAGCCAAAGTCATTCATATTCTTTATAAGACTCAAGAAAAGTAGAATCAACATATGGAATATCATTGTGTTCCACACCATTTCTATGTTGGTGATAATATGTGGTTTCATTTGGAAAAATGTTGATTTATGGAAAAAACATATAGTAAGGTCAAACCCATTCAATATGGCCCCTAATGAATCATCCAATAGGTGTTTGAGAATGATTCGCAACTTTATATTCAAACTCACTTGGGAATTCATGATGTTTTCAATGTTGATCTTCTTAAACCATATCACTAGTCAACATTGGAAACAAAGATCCTATATAGTTATCCTGTAGATATTATTCCTAACGTATGGCCTCCACTTGATGTATCGTGTTGTTAACTAGGATGTTGAACTTATTCTTATACTGAGAGGGGGGGTGTGAATCAATATATGATTCATTTTTACTTTATCTATCAATTCATTAATCTTTCATTAGAACATATATCATCAATCATTCATTAACACATATCAACTCAAATCACAATGCACATATTTTAATGTGGAAACCCTTGTGGAAAAAAACCAAAAACAAATATCTTTAGGCACCAACCCACTGTTAAAATTTTTGTAGGAACCAACCTACTAGAGACACCAATCTCCTCAACTGAGCACTAACTCAACAAGATATTGTGTAGGTACCAACATACTACAAACACCAATCTCCTTAGGTGAGCACCAACTCAAGAAGACCTGTATATGCACCAACCTAAGATATTCATATGCAGAGTACTTCTAGATTCACCTACATGATTCATACTACATGTATTTCATAGCATCATCATACTCTTAACTTTCATTCTCTAACACCTCTCTTTGCTTCATACCCCATACATATATTCAAAACCTAGTCATATTTAGCCTTCATGCCTTAGCGAACCTAGTAGGATCATTACCAGAATATAATCCCATACTAAGACATCACAACCTCAAAATAATTTACTTTGGAGCATCGTAGACCTTAGTCCTCCATAACACACCCTTAAACTCCAAGAAAACGCCTCTTGCACACCTTTAAAACCCAAGAATACTCTCCAAATTCTCTTGCACACATTTAGAAACCAAGAATACTCTCCAAATTCTCTTGCACACCTCATATCTCTTATGCAAAACTAAGAATTGATGTTCTTGCTTGGATTCTCTTCAAATGCGCACATCTATCCTGTTTTTATAGTGTTTATGCGCTCACTTTTAGGGTAAAGACTGGTTGGGTTTTCTGGTATAAAAATTCATATCTCCTCATTCCTAAGGAGTTATAGGGAGTGCCATATACTGTTGGAAAGATATTAGAATAATATTTCCAACCATATAATATATGATGTCATTTGAGCTAGTTATTTAGAGTAAAAATTCCTTCAAAGACAGGGTATCCAAATCGAGCATTAAAAATCCAAAAACAATATTTCTAAAAATATCCATATTGCAATCTTTATCTTGGACATATGTAGTCTCCCCCTATCTTTGACATAAATGAAAGAAATATTTCCAACATAGGAGACTCACCAGACTTATTAGGGATCCACCACTTACTACCTTTTTTTTAAACAAACTTAACTTTGGAATCAAGCTGATTGTATTTCTCAACATTAGAAGCAACAATGTTTTCCTTCTCTCCTAAAAGCATTGGCCAATGATTCTATTTTTGGGAGGAATGATAGGCATTAGCATATGTAATTAGAACATCACATTTTTATTTGTATTGTAGGAGATTATTAATGTGGTTTTATGTGATGAATCATTTTGGTTTCTTATTCTCATGGAGTACTTGAGATCATATCTATAATTATCTCAATATTGTGCTTAGTTGCTAGCTATTATGATCCAGATTATTTTCGGAATGAAATGAAGGAAGAGATATTACAATGAAATACATAGAAAAATTTCCATAAACATATAAATACAACAATACATGATTTCTTTTAATGAAATAAATGCACAGAGACTGTAAAAATACAGAGTTCAAGAATCACTTAGAATGGTGGCAGCTTTATCTCTGAGAAGAGATGTGATGACTACACTCATTCACAAGAACATGGTTACAATGAGGCTTTGAAGACCTTTTTATGATAAACATGAATGCCAAAACCCTAGACATCCAAAAACCTAACCCTAGGAGATGAAGCAGCAAAATTCATGTGGGCTCCGTTGGGGTAAGTTAGTACATTAACTTCCTAGGGTTGTAAATTTTCGATACGATCTATTTTTTAGGCGCATGATAGCTCGTCAGAAAGGTATTTTTGAGAACTATGCATTATGCTATAAAAATCTAATGTTGTCTATAGTTTGACTGTGTAAAACCTAGAAAATAATGTTTACAACACCAAAACAGCCCTGGAAGTACAAAATGTTGTATTGACATGAAAAATTCCAAAATAAGCTAGTTGGAATAGGTGGCCAGCCACCAATATCCACTTGGATGATGTGAAGGGATTTGGGACAACCCCGTAAGTGAAAAACCCACAATTACAAAGAAATTGTTGGATTACTGAGAGGGGGGGTGAATCAGTAATAGAGAAATAATACTTTTTAACCATGAAATGCAAGTGTTATATCAATGTAGAATTATCATCCAATAGTTGCAGAGTAAATAAACAATGAACAAATGAGAAATCATACACATACACAATAAACCAGTGTTTTTACATGGAAACCCAAAGTGGGAGAAAACCACGGAATGCTTTTTATTATATGTATTTAAGAATTACATTCATTGGAAGCACCAACTTCCTTTGTTTTCCATCTAAAACTAGAAGGAGTCTCCAACCCCCTAGTTTCTCAGGCTACAACCTGAAGGAAGCTCCAACTCCCCAATTCTCTAGCTACAACTAGAAGGAAGATACAACCCCCTAGTTTCTCAAGATACAACCTAAGGGAAGCTCCAACTCCCCAATTCTCTGGCTAAAAAGAGAAGGAGGCTACACCCCCCTATGTTCTCCGGCTACAACCACATGTCCTTTCCTCTTCCAACTGCCTTGACATAGAAGTAGAATGATGGAACCACTGTCACACTATCACTGTGAGATACACTGTTGTAAATCTGTACCAATCAACCTATAATAAAACTATAATAACATGTGCCAACATGTACCATACATCAATCTGTACCTTAACCTATACCATAAACAAATGCATCAACCATGCATCAAACCTGTACAAATAACCTATCACAATAACCCGTCCAAACAACCTGTAATCAACTTGTACCATAAACAAGTGCATCAACCATGCACCAACCTGTACCTCAACCTGTACCATCAATGAGTGCATTAACCATGAACCAAATATTTACCAATCATGCATCAAATACACATAAATTATGACTCATCAAGATGTACCAACATCATCAGCTATACACCTCATGTATGTGCCAATTCATCGACTACTTGTCTCAACCATGTACCCAACATGTACCTCAACCAAAAGCCCTCATCAATTTCATCATCTAAATCTGATTTGTAGGTATGTAATAGAGCTGGTGTATATGATCACATACCTACAAACCTTCCTTAACTTTAACAACAAGTGACTAGCATTTTCATCAAAATTTACTTTAGTCTCACATGACTAATTTTCGATTAGTCAACAACCCTAACTTGAAATAATCATAACTATGTACATGTAATGAATAAAGATCTGAAAATAGTACAAAATGTTCTTTAGTGTATTTTGTGCAATTCCTCCAGGTTTCACTACTTGGAACCTCTCAGAAAAGGAGTTATAGAAAAAATGGCATACCTTGTTGAATTCTGGCTTATTTTAGAGAGCGAACATGTAGAGCGTTTCCCGCACCAAATATTTTTTTTATGTATTTGAAAATGGTACACAGAATACCACAGAATGTACTCTAACCAAGACATTTTTTCTTACTGAATTTGGATCTATTATGGATAATTTATGACGTTTTTACAAGAAACACTTGTTTTAGACTAGTTTCATGACTAGCCACAAACCCTATTTTCCACGGAGTGTAACACCAAAAATACAATGACCCACACCCTAAAATTTGTATCATAGCTACCTGGATATGTTTCCTCAATTGCCTCCCAATTTCACTATCTGAATCATTATAGAAAAAACGTTATTGTGAAAATGGTGAGATGACTTGTAAATAACATACTTTAGAAAGCATCATCAAAAGAATTTATCCTCCCTTGAATTTTGGCCTTCTTTACTTAAGCTTCCCTCTGAAATTTGTCTTAGATATCCTTTGGTTACCTCAATCACTTGTAGATATTCAATATGCTCAAGTGTGTTTAAAATGAGAGAGCCTTTACTATTATTTATACTTTCATGTAGCTTCCTCAAGGGGTTACCTTTTAACCATCTTAACCCACTTTCCTTATTTTAGGGTTAACCCACTTCTAACCACTTGTCCACTTAGTAATTTCTCCATTAACTTTATTATTTAAATAATTTATTTTGTATTCACTTTGACTTATAGTACACTCATCCCTTCACTTTTTTATTTAAATTATTTTCTAACCATCTTAACCCACTTTTCTTATTTTAGGGCTAACCCACTTCTAACCACTTGTCCACTTAGTAGTTTATTCATTAAATTTATTATTTAAATAATTTATTTTGTATCCACTTTGACTTATAGTACACTCATCACTTCACATGGCCATAACTCTCTAACCGTGAGGAGTTATGTGACATTCCACATACCACTGGAAATGGCATGACATGTATTATCCATCTAGAATAGTATTTCCTACAAATATATAAAATCTCATACCATTATCCATAAAAAAAACTTGGTTCCATTAGCCAAACCTTTGTGCTACCAGAATTTGCTATTGGACTTTCTTCAAGGGTTGACATTAGTGACAACCAACCCAATTAATCAACATAAATGCCCCCATTATAGAGAAACGTGTTGAACTAAAAACTGTCAAGAAGAGCCAGTTGGAATTTGGAACATGGGGGTGGCCACCAATTTCCACCTGGATCAACCCTCCCCCATTAGGAAGCAATGGTCTCCATTGCGTTGAGTTCCCTAGGAAGATGGGAATGTGTTTTATGAATCTGAATCTTGGTGAGTTGTCTGCCTTGTTGGAGAAGTTGCGTTGCTTGGTCTATGGAAGGTTGTCACAAACATGTTGTTGCCAGCTAGTGGGGTTGAATATGTTCCACCAACCTATTGTATCTAGGCTTGATGGGGTATTGTGTAGGTAGCATTGTAGGTGAAGAAACAATATCTTCTTTCTCTTCTAAAATTTTCTTTTTTGGGATATAAGTTGATGAGTTTGGAGTGGTTGTAGTGGCCTTCGGTGCATCCTTTGAACAAACTGTGAAGAGGATGAATTTTGCAGTATGGGATTGAAATATTCTAAGTTGTTAAGGTGGCAAAATTCCTTTTATCCTGGTGTTGGACTTTCGTCAAACACTTGGCATAATCATGTATTTGACTGCTGAAGATGAAATATCCAGGGGCAGCGGTATGTTTCTTGTTTTCTTGCTGATTGTTGATGGGTTTTGATTCCTTATACCTTCCCAATGAAGTGCATAGTATATTGTTTTGACATTAAATAAAACCCATAAAACAATGATGAAGACAGTCACCTTTTAATGAACAAAATAGCCAAGCTTAGGTCGATTTTATTAAATATATCAATAGCAGATTTTATTGCAAACAAATGGAATAGAGTACATCTTCAAATTTGAGGACAAAGGCTGATATATGGAGATTTAAAACTCCAATACACGCAGCGATGAAAGAGGAACGAAATCTGATCATACGTGATGATGAAGGGGACGACTCTGTGGGTTTCTTGCGCCACCAGCTGACAGGAAAGATCAGCAGTCACTAATCAGCAATGTCGCTCGTTCCCATGCAAGGTAATACCATCCAGCAATGATCCATACAACAACAACTTCCCTTTTTACCCTCCACGCAGCTCCTAGGCAACATGCAACACTCATATATATGGGAAAAATTGACCAGCAAGAGTACCACGCCTCTACAATTGTTCAACTAGCAAGAGGTCGCGCCCAGCCAAGGTACCACAACTTGGATAGGTGCAGACTCAGTCCGAGTTGATCACACACAGTAGAATAAGTGAAGGATGTGTCCAACTTCCAGGAAAAAGACACCCAACTCCTCCCACACGCTAAGGAAGAACAACCTTTCTCTTCTCAAATTTGAGCAATTGGAGAGGAAATGGTCCAGCAGTGTACATGTAGCCCATAAATAGTGATCAGCAGAGGTTGTTAGCATGAAGGTTGCGCCCAACAGAGGCTACACGACTTTGGAGGATGCATATCCCTCCCACAAGAGCCCATGCGCTGCCAAGAAGAGAGGGACACGCCTAGCTCAAAGGGAAACACCCAAATTCCTCCACTCGTGCCAAGAGAATTATGTCCTCTTTCTGCTCAGGTCAGAAAATGAAGTTGTCTCCATTAAAATTCTTTGAAAACACACGGCCAATACCTGCAAATGAGAACCCTGAATGGATTCTCCAATTCCACGGCTTGGGAAGATAGTTTCACTGCCGAATCTGAGATTCCACGGCTAGGGAAGATAGTTTCACTGCCGAATCTGAGGTGCCAAATGGGTTTCCAGCTGAAACCCTTGTTTGCTCACCGAGCTCTTCTCCCAAACTCAATTTTTAAAATGAATAGTCGACCATCCTTTTCCCCTTCAATTATCCTTTTATTCATTCACTTGTCCTTTTCTCCGTTAAAATATTCATTTAATTATTAATTGGAGAGAAATACCCTCAAAGAGGGGTTTATTAATAATAAACTCACTTTTCCTAAGTTTTCACTTTATAATTCGAAAGTGACTTTACCAATATCGTTTCCCCAACTCGTCCGTCTAAT
>JASDQU010339284.1:0-12489 GCA_032191745.1 Picea mariana
CTGGAATCTTTATGCCATGATAACACCTTTTCATCTATGAAGGCTATTTGGTTTCCTTTGTCTTCTAAACATGATATTGATACAAGATTCTTTTCTAAACAAGGTACATATAGAACATTGCTTAAGTGAACATGATTACCTGATTCCAATTTGATGGAGGCTTGTCCAAATCCTTCGACGGGGTAGGTGCTTTTGTCTCCAAGCTCCACTTTGTACAATGTCTTTCTCTCATTTAGATCTGAGATTCTAGCTTGATCTCCTGTCATGTGCCTGGAAGCTCCGCTGTCGATTATCCGCATATCGTCTTCAATTGTCCCGGTAAGTGCTGAGTAATGTAAGAGACTGATTGTTTCGCACATGTCTTCGGTTGACTGATAACTGGTCATGCCTTGATCCAAAACTTCAACTGCGTCTTTTCTCTCTTCTGAGAAAGTCAATAGGTGCGTTGAGTTAGGGAGCATCTGGATATCTTCTCCTTGAGCAAGATGCTCCATCACAAGGTGCTGGATCTGAGAATTAGGGTTTCTGCAACTGCTACTGCTAGTAACCCTAGCTGCAGTTCTTTGGAAGTTGCTCCTACTAGTAACCCTAGCGGCAGTTCCTCAATGAGCTCAATACCTAGCGGTTATGTTTCCTTCCAGCGTTTTAGGCTGGTTGAAGGGGGTGTGGGCCCATAACCTATTAGAATATAGAGGATTGTGCTCGTTTAACCATTGACGATACCCTCGTCACCCAACCATAGGCCTTAAGCCACCCTTCGAGCACCTTGACCTTGACCAAGAAGAGAATTCTGGCTGCAATCAATAGCCAAGAGAGGCTAAATGCACCAAGCAAAAGAATAGAAACTAAACTGAACAGATGATCCCACCCAGAAGCTAGCGCACCACTTTCCCACCTCTCCCAGAAAATCTGCGCACCAAATTGTTGCTGCCTGCAACTGCCTGCGCAGATATTGCTCTCACTGCAACTGCTGAGATAACAAATAATGAAACTGGCGCCCTGTATTTATAGCGGACTGGCCAGTCTAACTGGGCCGATTTCTTCTTCTGGGCATCAATAAATTCAATATAAATATATTTGTTCAGCCGACAACCTGTCTAGGGTTTCCTTCAATTCTTTGCTTCCTTCTGGAGGATTCTAGTCTCATCATAGGTCATCATAGAGGTTCATACCTCCCGAAGCTACCATAATATTAACACTAAGAGATGAGGATCTTCCAAATGATGTTCATCTAGAGGAAGTGAAACCCAAAGGAGAAATTCATCCCTAGAGATTGACTCCAGTGATCAAATATTGTATAAGTGAAAGGTAAGAAAGATACTACTATCATGATCAACACCTAAGGTGGTGAAATCCAAGGGGTGACATTAAACTGTATGTATTATGTACTGCTTGCAATCCCCACAAGTAGTCTCCTATGTAGATGGGCCTATGATTAGCCACAAAGTTTCCTCTTCAGCAAAAATACTACGGGGAAATAGTTGTTGGTCAAATGTGTCCATTTGGGGCATGGCTTATAGGTTGTTGATCGAGTGTGTTCATTTAGGACATGGCTTATGGTACAAGAAAGTGGAAAAACACTTTAAGTCCTTCCCAATTCCCATTAAAATATTCACACCCAATGCTTGGTATGGAGGAGGGATCCCCACACTTTTGCAACTTAACCTACTACTTGATGCCTATGTTAGACACATTTTCTCGGAATCAATTTCTAGTTACCAAAGGCCTTTTTCTCTCCACTAGACAAATTTTAGATTCATATGTAATGTTTGACCTTGTAGTGTTTACTAAACAAACATATCTGCAAGGTCCTAACTTACTCCAAATCTATGCTTTTTGCAAAATGAATGAAGTGACTTGTATTACTAGTTGTTTTTTTTATAGTCTCAGTTGGCAGCATGAACTAATTATGTAATCCTTAGGTGTGAAATAAGTGCACATGTGGTGTTTGATTGTTGAACATATAAGTGTTGAAAAGTAAATTGCTAAAATTGAAAGTGGAAGTGAGAAGGATAATAAACAACCTCCCTATTCATTTCTAATTCGTTGAGATCTCATAAAGTGTAAAGCAAAGAGCATATGCAAATATGAAAGATTTACCTACAAGCCCAAACACTACAATAAAGAAAATTACGTATTGCTATCAATGAATAACTCCAATAGCAAATAAGTGCACAAAAGGAAGTCCAATCTAATCAAATTCAATTAAAAACGGTTAATTAAAATTGAAAGACTACATTTGGAATGTTTAACACCTAAACAAACTAAAACTCGCACATGAACCAAAAAACAAACTTCAAAAGCCAAACAATAAGCAAATATAGAGCAATAAATTAGTAGGTTTAAGAACTTGAAAAATCCAAAAGGACCATAGGTTTTCTTGGAACAATCATTGACCTTCAAAGGTCAATAGGAAACAATTATAGACCTCAATATTTAATTTTTCAAATTTTGCGAGTTTGTTACAAATTAAAAAGATGGATTTTCCAAAAAATAAAAATAAAAACCATTTCTAGATAGTGGCCTTAGTAGAGATATTAGGAGGAGTTGGTGTGATTACCCAAGAAGCCAAATAATAGGATAAATGGGCCCAAAATAATCAAATGAATTTGAAATTTAAAATCCCAAACCCGGTGGAGTCACCATCTATTTATTGTTGGGTTTAGGTTGTGTGTGTGTGTGTCACAAGTGTGTTCCCAAACTCTACAAAGTGGTTGTTCCTTGCAACAACAATAAATAATGATCCCAAATGAATCCCCTCTACAAACTAGATAATCAAAGTGACTTAATCCTTAACTTTCATATGAATGTAAAAATGCCCTAAATTTGAAAATGGATTTCTCATTAGTGTGCAAATCACAATAAGGAAACTATCATGAATAACACAAAGAAACATGAGTTTTATCACGAGAATAGAGATTTAATTAACAAAAAGGAATATTATAAATGGATTTTACTTATGGGGAGGTGGGTCTCTATTCCTCCTATCTTGTGGGTTATGTTTCTCTTCGACAAATCCTTGTCCTTGGATTCCAACCAATAAAAAATATTCCTTCAATAAAGGATGGAGGAAGACAAACCACTTAGGGTCTCACAATACATAGACATCGTAACCTTACTAAATGATTACATTTGCAAATGGGTAGAATGATCTTACTTTCAACAAAGATGCTTGGAAACCTAGCATCATAACAATACTTTTCCAAAATATCATAGTGGGCACCCAAAGCTAGGATTTTATAGAGTTTGGGAGGCCTATTAGGGTGCCTCTCCATCTTGCATGCAACCTTTGAGCTATTTCCCAACTGAAAAAACTATTGTGCATGCATGACAAGTGGCAGGCTCGTGATTTTTTTTCGCAAATCACATGTGAACAGGTATCAAAGGAAACCCTAAGGATGTCTACAGGTTTTGAAGGGAAAATCATGAATCTCTTTGAATCAAGGGTTCTTGATGTTTTTGAAATGTTTTGACCCCCTTAGGGGGTTTAATTCCCTTCCTAAGGTCTTAGCTATTGCTTAGATTCTAAATATAGGATTGGAGTTGTTCTACTTCTTTAGTCCTGACTAATATATGGTACATATCACATATTCGACACTTGAACAAGATATGATATAGCTTGGTCTAATCTATGTTATAGCATGGGGCATTGAGGACCCACTTTGTTGAATATTATTTTCTTTGTTCCTCATTGTTGGTTTAAAAAGAGTTTTCAACCACTCTCTATGATTTCCAAAAGGATATGAAGGGTCATTCTAGTTTTGGGTAGGGTGGGGATGCACTTTTGTAGGGGAGTTATGTTCCCCTCTCATATGTGTTAGAGATAATCTCCTAATAATTTATGGATGATTTATTGTAATGTTCCCAACCAAATTTTGGTGAGGAACTAGAGTTTGTGTTTGTTGTTTGAAGTTTTTTTTCTTTTCAGGTTTTTATTATAGAAAGATGTGTTGCAGTGTTTTGCTGATTTTTATTGCATAGATGACATCACAACAAGTATGGAACACAAGATAATGAAGAAAATACACAAAAAAAGATAGCAAGCTTCAGATCTGTCCTTTATTTAATAGTATAAGTGATCTTCATACATGGATCTGTAGATCTGGTACAATATAGAAAGATATAGAGCCTCCTAGAGCTTCCTCAACTGAATATGGATTATTACAAGATCAATGTGTTTCCCTTTACAGCTAGAACCCTCAGATCTGAGATGGTAACTCTTTGTGTGTCTAGATCTGGAACTAGTACGGCCCTGGCTGGCTGAATAAACTCAATATTTTAGCCCTCTAGTAAATGACCTCTAAATAGATCCAAAATACAGTGAAAATGTAGATCATGTGCCAAGTATATGGATGGGAACAAACTAGGGTTAAAACCCTTGAATCCTCCTTTAGATCTCTAAGCCTCCTTGGTGAGAGTTGCACCATCCTTCAAAAATTCATCCAATCCACCAAAAATAATATAATAAGAGATACCCTAAAGTGAAGGCTGCAAAAGGGCACTATGACCCTAGCAATGAACCTTGTAGAAGGTGGAAAGGTTGATCTAGCCTCCCCAGAGCAAATTGAACACTTCTTCCCTTGGTGTTCCGCCCCACTCCTTGAAAATACTTCAATTATGTGCCCTAGCCTCCAAATCCCGAGTGATGAATACCTGTGAATGGATAGAATGGCGAGGGAGGGATCTTACACCACCTTGGCCAAGGTTGGACTAGGAATGGAGGAATATTTCACCTCTTTGTTTGCCTTTAGGGTTTCTTGACTCAAAACCCTCAAAATGTAAGTTGTAGAGCTCAAGTGATCACAATGAGAAAATAGACAAGAATGAGGAGTGAGGAGCCTCCTCTCTCTTTTATACCTCCCAATCTAATTCTCAGTTGAGTTGCCTTTTTTTCTTTTTACTAATGTTGTGATTTGATTTTTCACTTATGTTACCTTCAACTTTTCTTCTCTTCTTAAAAGTCACTTTTTAATAAAATCATTTTAATTCTCTAAGTGACTTTTATTGCCTCAACCCCTTTTTACCCAGGGGACTATAGTCTAGAGGGGTGACTAGAATACTAAGTCCATTCTTGTTATTGTCAAGGAGAGGGGGAAATTATAGTCTCCCCTACTGGAAATTGCTTTCCCACAAGCAATACTGAACCTGCCTGTTGTATCACATGTTCATTCTCCCAAGACGCATCCTCTATAGGAAGATATTTTCACTTAACCAAGTACTCCTTGATGCTCCCGTTTCTTAGTTGTTTCTCCCTTACCTCCAAAATATCTTCTGGTATCAAGATCAAGTGCCCCTCCTCATCAATAGGTAGTAGCTCATCATTAGCTATGACATGTTGTCCCAAGGCTCTTTTCAAGCAAGATACATGGAAAACATTGTGAATTTTGATTCCCTATGGTAGTTCCAACTCATATGCCACTGACCCAACTTTCCTTTGCACTCTATATGGACCATAGAACCTTGGTTTTAGCTTTTTTGTGCCCTTACTCTTAAGGGATGATTGTCTGTACAGTTGTAGTCTCAAGTACACTAAGTCCCCTTCCTCAAATGTGTGCTCCACCCTGTGTTTATCAACATACATTTTTTGTTGATTTTGTTCCTTGTGCAAATGATCTTTGAGTTCCTTGAGGATGTCTTGGCTCTCTTGTATCCATTATTTAGCTATAGGAGCTCTGTTGTCTCCAAATACAATCTCAACAAAGGTGAGGGGTTCATAACTATATAAATATTTAAAAAGAGACCTGCCAATAGACATATGATGAGTAGTTTTGTAGCAATATTCTTTTAAATAAATCCATATGACCCATGCTTTTTGTTGCCCCGATACATAATTGCGGAGATACCCCTCCACCCACTTGTTCACAATCTCAATTTTCCCATCTGTTTATAGATGGTAGCTAATGCTGGGATTTAAAGTAGTGCCTACGAGTTGAAATAACTCCTCCAAAAGAAACCCATGAACCTGATGTCCCTGTCACTCACTATATTTTTTGGTAGCCCATGTAACCTGAATACCTCTCTGAAAAACAGATCTGCCACCTGAGATGCATTGAAGTCCATGGATATAGAAAATAATTGTGCAAATTTGGTCAAACAACCAACCACCAGAAAGATGCAATCCTTCCCTCGAGTTTTGGGAAGACCTGTAATAAAGTCCATAGATACACTCTCCCATTTGTGCTCAGGAATAGGGAGGGGTTGTAATAGACCTGCAAGATGTGTGTGCTCATCCTTGTTATGTTGAAAAAGGGTACATTCCTTGATATAACACATAACCTCTCCCTTCAATCCCTTCCAAGCAAACCTTTCACTGATCTGTCTATATGTTTTAAGGAATCCTTGATGACCTGCTAAGGAAGAATCATGGAATGCTTGAAGCACTTTCCTTTTGAATGAGGATCCCAAACCAAGTAGATTCTTCCCTTGTAATAAATAACATCATCCATAATCATGTACATGTCATCCTGTATATGTCCATCCATCAACTCACATGCAAATTTGTTCTTTGAGTATTCTACCAATAAGAGAGATTTCCAATCAACAAATATTTCAGACATATAGTATGTTGAAGGCCTTCTGGATAAGACATTTGCCACCACATTATTTTTCCCTTTGACATACTCAATGTCAAAGTTGTATGCTTGGATTTTGCTTACCCACTTTTTTTCCCTTTCATTAAGATCCTTTTGTGCCATGAAGTATTTGAGACTGTTATGGTCGGTCCTAGCCACACATTTCGCTCCCACTAGATATTGTCTGAATTTGGTGAGAGAATGCATTATGGCTAGCATTTATTTGTCATAAATGGTGTACAACAGTTTGGGACCCCTCAATTTTTGGCTCTCATATGCAATAGGATGCCTATTTTGCATGAGTACTGCTCCAACACCTTCCCCAAATGCATCACACTCTAAAATGAAAGGTTGAGAGAAATTAGGTAAAGATAACACAGGACAAGTACTCATCACCTTCTTCATTTTCTCAAATGTTGTCTGGGCTTCACCATTCCAGTCAAAGGCTCCCTTTCTGGTTAGATCAATTAGGGGTGAGTGAAGTTGAGAGAACCCTTTGAAAAAAATTCTGTAGTAATTGCAGATGCCAAGAAAAGTTTTAGTTATGTAAGTGTTTTGGGTGTGGGCCAATTAATGATAGCTTGAATCTTCTCTTGATGTACCTGTGGCTCTTTTTCTCCAACAATGTGTCCCAAGTAGAAGACCTTTGTCATTCCAATCTCACATTTTGATTCTTTGGCATATAGAGACTGGTCCTCCATAATGCTCAAAATGTGGTCCACATGTTGAGATGCTCTTCCCAAGTTTTGTTGTAAATCAACAAATCATCAAAAAAGACAAGAAGATATTTCCTTAGTTGCTTTTTAAACACATTATTCATACAAGATTGAAAGGTAGTTGGTGCATTGGTAAGGCCAAAAGGCACAACAAGGAACTCATAGTGTCCAAAATGGCATCTGAAGGTTGTCATGTGTATGTCTTGCTCCCTCATCCTGATTTGATGGTATCCAGAGCGCAAATCAATTTTGGTGAAGTATACTACCCCATGAAATTCATCCAATAGTTCATCTATTCTGGGGATGGGGTATTTGTTCTTGATGGTTGTCTTATTCAATGCTCTATAATCTATGCACATGCGCATAGTTCCATCCTTATTTTTTACCAACATGACTGATGATGTGAATGGGCTTGAACTTGGTCTGATATGCCCCATGGATAGTAATTCTTTGATGGCACTTTCTATCTCATCCTTGTGCTTCTTGGGATGTCGGTAAGGGGTAGTGATGATCGGTTTGGCCCCTTCTTTCAATTCTATAATATGTTCAAACCCCATGTCTAGTGGTTACCCTAGAGGAATAGGCTCAAAGACCCTTTTATGCTTGTGGAGGATCCTTTGTATGTATGGAGGGTATTGTTTGTGTGTCCCATCATTTGTGTCCATGATGAATCATTCAACTACAAAGACTATCTCTTCTCACCTAAATATGGCATGCATTTTCTTGGTCGTCACCACTCTAGCACAATCCCTTGTCATCCCTTTAAGCGTGACTCTTTTTCCTTCTTATGTGTTGAAGGAAATTTCCATGGTTTTGTAATTAGTGGTGATTGGCCCTAATGTGCTAAGCCACTGCACATATAAAATGATATTTGTTTTTGTAATGTCCACCATATAAAAGTCTTGTATCAAAGTATATCTGCCCAATGTCAAGCTCATATGTGGAATGTACCTGTAACAAGTAATAGTGCGCCCTCCTGCCACTTCAACCAAGAAGCCCTCAAAATTAACTGTAGGGATATGCCTCCTCTCTACCATAGCCATGTCAATGAAGTTATGGGAAGCCCCACCATCTATCAACATTGCTTCCCTTTGTCCTTGTATAACTCCCTTTATCTGAAAGGTATTAAATTTAGGCACCCCACTGATAGAGGCAATGGTGACCTTTCTGTGTCCTACATCAGAGGGTAATGATGCCCCACTACCTTACGCATGCAAGGATTCCTCTTCCTCCCTGTGGACGGTCTGCATAACATGGATAGCTCCACCCCCTTCCTCAATTATCTTCTCTTCACTGTCAAATATCACTTCTGTGTAGTGAATTGTTCCCTTGCCCAAACACCCATGACCTGGCTGTCAAGGTTCTTTGCAAGTGAAGCAAAGTTGTTTCCTTCATAAATACCTTCTTGTGGATTCATCCATCTTCCCCTTGACTTTGCCGATTGGCCTAATGTCATGACCCCTAGGAATGATAGGAGGTTGTGGTGTGAATCTGTTTTTATTTTCTGCCCCAACTAGATCTTTGGTGTGCTCAATAGAATCTTGCAAGGTCACATGCTTAAAAGCCTTAACCCATCCTCTTGTTGGTTCATCCAGTCCATCTATAAACAACATCGGTAATCTAGATTCTGCCATATCGGGAACCATCACTAATACTCTTTGAAACTCCTCAATAAAGACCTCAGTTGAACCTGTTTGTTTAAGCTGTGTAATCTCCTAGAAATGGCGATCCAGGTCTCCTTTGTCAAACCTGTCAATGAGTCTTTGCATGAATTCTTGATAAGAGGTGATGCGTCCATGGCCCAAGGTGGTTATTCCATGGAACCACCATTCATGTGTGTTCCCCGCCAGATATAAAGTTGCAAACTTGATAGCTTCTCTTTCCTCCATAGGATTCAATTGGAGGTAAGAATCCATCTTTTGCACTCATGTTGTAACATGGATGTGATCTGATCCATCAAAGGAGGGTAACTCCATTCTTCCAGCCCTTCGTCCAAGCTCACTAACACCTATGTAGCACTCCTTGGATCTCCTTTTCATCTTCAAGTGGAAATATTACACCATAGAAACATGTATGTTGAATCTTGCGCTCATGGCATTGTATTATGTTTCTACAGTTTCCCACTCATCACCCAAACTTTATGAATCCAAGGCATTAGCCTCCCGCCTTTGTGTATCTAGGAAGGTAGGCATGTACGGCCTAGAGGTGGTCCTGCTCGCTGTGTGGTATGGAATTGGTATTCCATCATTTGGTCCATGCTCCCCCACATGACCTATATGTATGGACTCCTCGTGGTTTCCATTACCCCCACAAGATCCACCAACATCATGACTTACACCGAACACGGGTGGGTCTTACCATGTCTTTGTTCCATCATATATTGAGAGAGAATACCCTAATGTTTACTTTGTTCCTCCAACAAAGCTATCATTTTGTCTTTCCCTCTTTGCAAACTAGCAAAGGATAGTTTAAGTTTTGCCTGCCCCAAAGATAAGTGGTTTTTCATTTCCTCAAGGTTGCGCTGCATAGATTCCTGACTGTTTTGTAGTTCATTCTGCATAGTTTGAGCTACCTTTTCAGCCAAAATTTTGACCTCTTTAGATGTAGAATTTTTCGTTTCACGAGTCTCTCCCATACTGACTTCTAGATCTTCCCCTTTTGGAATACCTGTTACTGGTTGTCCCCCGCGACCTCTTCTCCTGGTCATCTCTATTTTTGCACAGGTTGGCAAAGGAAATTCGCTCTGATACCACTGTAATGTTCCCAACCAAATTTTGGCTAGGAATTAGGGTTTTTGTTTGTTGTTTTGTGTTTTGTTTTGCAGGTTTTTACTACAAAAATATGTGCTGAAGTGTTTTACCGAGTTTTATTGCATAGATGACATCACAACAAGTCCAGAACACAATATAATGAAGAAAATACACAAAAAAAGATAGAAAGATTTAGATATGGCCTTTATTTAATAATATAAGTGAACTTCATACATGGATTTGTAGACCTGGTACAATATAGAAAGGCATAGAGCCTCCTGGAGCTTCCCCAACTAAATATGGATTATTACAAGATCAATGTCTTTCCCTTTACAACTGGAACCCTCGGATCTGAGCTGGTAACTCTCTGTGTGTCTAGATTTGGAACTGGTATGATCCTAGCTGGCTGAATAAACTCAATATTTTAGCTCTCCAGTCAATGACCTCTAAATAGCTCCAAAATACAGTCAAAATGTAGATCAGGTACCAAGTAGATGGATGAGAGCAAGCTAGGGTTAAAACCCTTGAATCCTCCTTCAGATCTCTAAGCCTCCTCAGTGAGAGTTGCACCCTCCTTCATAAATTCGGCTAAGCCACCAAAAATAATATAATAAGAGAAACCTTGAAGTGAAGGTTTCAAAATGGCGCTATGACCCTAGCAATGAACCCTATAGAAGGTGGAAAGGATGATCTAGCCTCCCTGGAGAAAATCAAACACTTCTTCCCTTGGAGTTGCGCCCCACTGCTGGAAAATACTTCAAATTTGTGCCCTAGCCTCCAAATCTTGAGTGATGAATACCTGTGAATGGATAGAATGGTGAGGGGGGGATCTTGCACCTCCTTGGCCAAGATTGGACCAAGAACGGAGCAATCTTTCACCTCCTTGCTGGCCTCTAGGGTTTCTTGACTCAAAACCCTCAAAATGTAAGCTGTAGAGTTCAAGTGATCAGAATGAGAAAATAGACAAGAATGAGAAGTGAGGAGCCTCCTCTCTCTTTTATACCTCCCAATCTAATTCTCAGTTGAGTTGCCTTTTTGCTTTTTACTAAGGTTGTGATTTGATTTTTTACTTAAGTTACCTTCACCTTTTCTTCTTTTCTTAAAAGTTACTTTTTAATAAGATTATTTTAATTCTCTAAGTGACATTTATTGTCTCAACCCCTTTTTACCCAGGGAACTATAGTCTAGAGGGGTGACTAGACTACTTAGTCTATTCTTGTTATTGTCAAGGAGAGGGGGACATTACATTTATTTTTGTTTAATAGTTCTTCCTTGGTCTCTTTTGATAGGCCCCAGTAGCCTTTGAGACACAACCTATGACAACTATTATGCAAACTGTTTTTTAGCATCTGAGTTCATGCATGCAAATTAAGTTCAAATTCAAGAACAATGATTCACTTTAACTGCTATCCATGCCACTGTCAATGCCATTTTGGGTGCACTCCAATTTTCCTTGGTATATTTTTGTGGAATCAAAACTTCAATGTTGGTCATATTATGCTTGATGATAATCTCCTCTCCCTACTTCAACAGTATCAATGTAATCTAGTTAATGATGTGGAGGAGATTGAAACTATGGTTTATGCAACAAGTCTTAATGTTCAACATGTTGTGAGGAAACACAACTAAATTATTTCATTGATTTCAACACTAGTGCATGTTATTGCACAAATTATCCCTTGGGCAAATCCAGCCACAAGCAACAAATGTGAGACACCACTGGGAGTAAAAACCATTGTCACCTTAGCAATCACTCCCGTCGTTTTAGTGATTAATGATTCCACCACAAGGGAGGCTTCCCGGGTGACCTTGAGGGGGATGGAGAATGTGAAGCAAGGGTTTGCAAAGGATCCCTTCTTAGGACACTAAATGAGAGTGCTTAGGGTTTGGAGAATGATGACTTTGGTAGATGAGAAAGACAAGTTGATTGATAACCTGCAAAACCAATGTTAGAGCCAACATCCCAAGACCAAAAATCATGAAAGTAAGCCCCCAAACATTAAGGAAAGCAACAAGAAACCTTGCTGTCCCAAAAATTGCAGCAGACTGTAAATTATACCAGCAAGAAGAATATGTTAACAACTGCAATAAATCAYTGTCAAAATTAGCACTAATTGATGGCAAATGAAAGCTTATGAATAGTAGACAATTTTCCAATGATTAAACCACAATTTTGACGGTTAAGTGGGCTGAAAAGTAAGTCTTATCAGAAAGTTTATAACAGCACTAGATGGCTGTAGCAAACATTTTCTATAGCAGCAAGTTTCCACCACAAAAATCAGAAAATAAATATGCCAATTTCTAGCCCTTAACAAGTAGATTAATTTGCAATATTCAAGCACAATTTTCTACGGTGAAAAAGCAAATAAACAAGAGTAAGAGAGAGATTTTGCTGCAGCCCTAATGGCTGTAGCTAATTTTTTATTACAGCAGTAAGAAATACTCCAAAGA
>JASDQU010339287.1:0-12489 GCA_032191745.1 Picea mariana
CCTCACCAAATTTTGTTTTACTATGCAATTCGATCCTGAATGCACTTTTACTGTGCACTCTGATCCTGAATGCGCCTTAACTGTGCACTCCTCAACCCTTAGGATATTTCTCAAAATTGCATCCAAAATGCTTATCCAACAAGCCCCCAACACTCACTTGTGGCTCATCCCGAGCTACTCATGATTTTTGCATCACTCCCTTCCATTACTTCATAAAATTTTGTAATGTCTCTCGGGCTATCACGACTTCTTTCTATTCCTCATCCTCCATCTCCAAGATTTATTCTACGACATGTACCATTAGCATCATAAGCTTATCCTCATAATATTTCTTGGCTTGCTTCACCATGTTGTGTGTCACTTCCAATCCCCCTGTTATCTAAGTGCTTCATCTTGTAGGGGTTCCAACCGATGTGTGATATGCTTCTTCTCTTCCCTCATCTACTCTATATCATTATATAACTATCAGTTCACAAGGATGGATGGCATGCATTCTGTCGGTGGCAGAGTTTTTATTCTTTCATTGGCTTTTTACACCTTCTCCTATCCACTTCTTACTATTTCCTCATTTTCCTTCAGCTATAGATTCATCGTCAGTTGTGTCCAAATCCATTTGTTTGTTCACATAGCCTCACACACTCCTCATCGATACTTTTTGCAGTGTCTTTTCTCTCTACGACTAATGCTCCCCTTTTTCAACTCTACAACTTCTTTGTGTTGGCTCTATTTCACTTGTGATCTGCTCTGTATTCTTACAACACTTATGAATGCAAATAACCTTTCCCTATCAGCCTCTGGTGTTCTTTTATAAACCTTCGACAGTTGTCCCTATACATTCACGGCTAGACTGATGGTATAATCCACTAATTTTGTTCTCAATGTGTGATTTAATGTTTCTTTGTTACCGAATCTTCCACTTGATTTTTTCCTCGTATCACCAGCTTGTCATGATCCCCAATGGATTTTTTCATTTATGACTATGCATCATCTTTATGACTTATCATTAAATCTTTTTAATCATTGTTTCCTCCTTTTAATGCCTTTAACAGTCATCGGTCTTGTTCTACGCATTTTTCCTTTCCTCCACATGTAATCTCCCTTTTCGGCATAGTTTCATTCATCTGCGCGACACTCACTTCTTATGCGCACTTACTGTCTTTGTAAATTACTTAACTTTTTTCATGTTTTTCCTTTGTTTTTCTTTTCTCTTTTTCCCCTTATTTTTTTTTTTTTTTTTTTTTTTTGCCTACTATAATACACTACTATGGTACATTCATTCTTGTATAATTAATCCTAGTGTGCAGAAGGTTGGTCATCCCTATAAAGTTTCAACTTACCTCCATTCACCATTCCTTCCAGGACTTCACCATTCAATGTTTCCAACTGCACAATACCCACCTATGTCAGATACTTAATTACATATCGTCCTAACCAATGCATTCAAAACTTTCCTGGATTTTGCATAAACTTGATGTCGTATAGAAATACCAAGTCCCCCACTTTAAAAAATTTCTATTTAATATGTCTATCATGCCATGGATTTTCTCTTTTCTTCTGAACTTGTTGATGGAACCCTGAGACAAATTGGTCTTCCTCAAGTTGTAGAAACTGTGAAAATATCTCCTATACTATGTTAGAGTCCAAAATATTAGTAATCATTACAATGTGCAGGCTAGGCACAATAAATTCCATCGACATTACTTCTTCTTGCCCATACACCAACCTAAAAGGTGTTTGTCCAGTCAACTTTTTACTTGTGTTCCTATATTCCCATAATACTCCAGGGATCCTAAAGTCCCAAACATCCCATCCTACGTTGCATATCTTTGTGAGAGAATTCTCCATAATTTTATTAAATGCTTCTACTATCCCATTGGCTTGAGGGTGATATCTCATACTCCTCTGATGATGAATTCAAAATTCCTCAAGCAATTTTGCAATTGTCTTATTCATGAGGTGTGTCCCCTGATCACTTAGTATACTGCATGGGAATCCAAATCGGGTAACTACATTCTCAAATAGAAACCATGCAACAGTCTCTACGGTGTAGTCTAGGACTGGTGTTGCTTCTTCCCATCTGGTCATATACTCTGTCGCAGTGATTATATACCTAGATCATGATCTTCTCGTTGGTGGGATAATCGATCCAACAAAGTCTATTGCCCATTTATCAAATGCCTGCAGCATAAACTGAGGGTGAAAAGGAATCTCATCCATTTTTTATGGTTTTCCCACCATTTGACAAAGATCACATGCCTGAGAGTATTCTTTAGCATCGTTATGAAGTGTGGGCCACCATAGAATTGCACACAAAATATTATGCACGGTATCTTTACCTGCATAGTGTCCTCCTGTAATTCCTTCATTCTCTTCTAAGAGTTTCATTGGCCTCTCATGCTCTAATACACATCATATTAATATTCCATGTAAACCTAACTTGTATAATTTCCCTGCAATTAACTGGTAGTCCGCTTATTTAACCACTAACTATTTCTTCTGTGCAATTTTCATGTCTAATGGGTCCATTCCTGTACTTGAAAATTGCACAATTGTTATAACCCTAAATTTATCTACAGATGCATACATGGCCTTTGGCCCTCTTACTTGCATTTTTTGCCAAAGCACTGTTGAGTTGCTCTTGTTAAAAAACTATTTTTTAGAAGATGTGCATGCCCTGCACCAATACTTGCTGCGTACATACTCTTGTTGCACCACTACATCTTGCATACATATGCATGTTTCACCATTACAGATAGCGTATACTTGCAAAAGTTGCAAAAAATAAAAAGTTGCAAGGAATTCATTGAGATTTCGGGCTATTGGGTAGTTTCCTAACTAATCCACCTACTATAGCCTATCACACAACCGAATAACCATCCTTTTTTCATATAAAAGGAGGTGTTGGGGTCTCATTTCACATCTACACATAAGAACAGTGAAACTTTGCCCGATTTCAGTTCCCCTCCTTGCCCAAGTTATTGCATCCCTTTTATGAGAATTGCCTCAACATTCCATCATTAGCCCTTTCTCCCTCCATTGGACCCATTCACTTCCCAATAATAGATCATAAGGTTGAGAGGAGAATCTTATACAAAGGTGCACTTGGAGCTTGGTGAAGAGGATCCCGGACCAGGTTCATGGAACGGTAGATGGCTTTGATTGTAAAGGTATAATCATTGAGTTATCAATAAAATAATTACTTTTCTTGTCCCAAATCATGGTGTACTGAATGCTTTTATTGGTTTATGTTTTTGCATTCTAACATATAACCCTAAGTTGTATATGGAATATCATGCTTGTAGTTTTTTTTTTGTCAATATTTGGATACAAGTCAGCCTTGGGAGGAGGTGTGCAGTCAACATAACTTCCAAGCGAGAGGAGGTCATCACCAGATGTGGAGTAGAGGTATAGTTACCCAATCTTCCTCATATTTTCTTTTCTTGTATTCGTTTTGGTATGTTTGGGGTAGTTTAGAGAAGTAATTGACTTTTAGACGGTTAATTTATCTGCCTACATTTTGAACCCTGGTGTAGTCATAGGGGGGGTTTTCCCACTAGCAGAACTGGCGACCATACTAGGGAAGCCTCTAGGGTTTTAGGGGATTTTCGGTTGTCTGATTGGTTTTTCTTCCTTTTGAGTTTCTGTTGAGTCTTCTGAGTCTTTTAACGGATTCTAGTCACCTTCGGGTGCCATACCAGTTCTCCCTTCCCTATAAGACTATCTATTTCTTTATTTTTTTAAAGAAATACAAAGGTGTACGCACCCTTCCTTGAGTCATCCCATGCGCATACATGCTCTGCTCAGTAAACAGCCTGTGTACATACGCAGGATGTTGAAGCAATTGTAGCGTCTCTGGTTCAAGAAAACTTTTGAAAAAAAAAAGACGCATCCAACTTCTTTCTTGATTGAAGTTTATACTTCTCAGGGTTTCTTGATGTAGTTCAAAATCTCTGTTTTTACAACCATATATTGGGTTAGAATTCAGTTTACTTGTCTTTTTTGAAGTTTCTTGTGTTTACTTCTGAAAGGGTTTTAATAAAGTCTTTTGAATCATTGATCTCCCTGTTTGGTTTCTTTAGTGATTCCCTCTCATCCGCAGTGGGCCAAAGATTTGTTTTAGTCTTGTCTTGGTGTTATTTTCACCTCTTTCATTTACTTTGAAAAAAGAGAAAAAAGATTTATTTCCGTTTTTCTGTTTGAAGTGATTTAAAAAAAATAAAAAAAATCAATTTGGTAAACTAGTTAGAGTTGGTTATTTCACTAGAAAGGAAAAAGAGTCTGATTTTTAGATTCTTTACTGATTTCTTGAAACAGAAGTAGCTTGTGGTCAAGCAAAAATTCGTTTTAGGTCTCCTTTTTAAATATCTTGGAAAAGTTAGTTAAAGAAAAGTTGGTTACAAAGAGTTAGTTGTAAATCTTTACTTTTGACTAGAAGTAATTTTTCTTTCAAGTTTTGTCTTTTCTCCTCTTTTCGTCTCTCATAACATCACTAGTTTCACTGCCATATCCCTTGAGTAAATAAAGCCATTAGAAAGAATGCTAAATCTAAAATTAATTAGACTTTTTTATGCTTGTAGGGTCAACCAACTAGTTTACGGTTAGGGCCTTGAACTAGGTTGGAGGGGAAGCTCTTCAATGCCATTAAAAAAGCATTGGAGTTAGAGCTAGGGAGTGTTAAATTCTAGTGACGTAAAAGTTATATGGGACCCCCCTTTAATATAGGGGCTAAACATGAGGTTACGTGAGGAAAGAAAATGGAGATAACCCCTCCAAATCCAGACTAAACGTAGTGGGGAACGCATATTGAGGATCTGTCGTGGGAATACTATAACCTGTATTTTCCTATATAGCTTAGTGGACCTCGAATCCATTCGAGGTCCTTTATTTTCTTTCAGACCACTTGATTTTGATACCCTCGATAGTTTTTAGACTTGTTATCCTACTCATTGTGATCCACCCGACTGTTGACTGTACCAACCTGGTGACTATTTATGAGCTGGAAACTTAGTTGCCCATTTTCTAGAGACTTACACGGGTGACTACGGGGGTATACCATGGTACCTAGGGTAGACGTCAGGTCACACTTTGCAAATCATACCTAGAGGGTGCTTCCATGTTCGAGTTTCACTTGCACTGGTAAGTTTCTCTAGTGTTGGTTGGCGTAGCTGTTCTTCCTACTAGATAGTGGTTTTATTGATTTATCTTATAGGAATTTTTCTAGTGTGTCCTTGGTTGCTAGTTAATCCTTACTCTGTCATTTGATCTTTTCACAAGGTGGAATATCAAGAGATCCATCGATCACGAAGGCTTCAAATCATTTCGTCGGTTGCATTGGATCCACCCCTGCCACCATTACAATGAAGACTTGACCAACAAGGGTCATTCGAAACAACCGGGCTGCAGGAAATTGTGCCCAAACCTGCTTTGAGTGGAGATCTTTCAACTTCAAAGAAACCTACTATTTCTGACCTTGGAGTGAAATTTTCAGGCCAGCCAACCCTCTGATTACAAACTTGTCGACACCAATCTTAGTCCAAGTTGTCCCTCCTGAGGTGACACCTTTATAGCATAAAATAGTCTTACAAACAGCCATGGAATCAAATGTTGCTACTTCATCTGGGAGTACTCATACTCCTGTTTCAGATACTACCTTAGGGAGCATTTTTCCTCCTAACCCACCTTCGTGAGTCTGGACCATAGTGGTATCGACTCCCTCTATCTCGTGCAGTGGTCCGATACCATCATTAGCGACAACCACTACTCTGTTTACGTAGACTGTGATGGGCCCTCCATTTTCATATGGGATTCCCAGATTTGATTCAAATTCATTCTTTACCTACTCCACATTACAGACCATGGTTCTAGGGGAAAGGAGCTCAAA
Organism: Picea mariana; assembly: GCA_032191745.1. Taxonomy (NCBI): domain Eukaryota; kingdom Viridiplantae; phylum Streptophyta; class Pinopsida; order Pinales; family Pinaceae; genus Picea; species Picea mariana. The sequence goes on from JASDQU010339287.1 coordinate 5,882, forward strand.
ATCTCTCATGCAAGGGTCTACCAGAGACACTTTGATCCCCTTCAATGATATTCCTTACGGTGGGGGTCATATACCTCCTCTATCCCCCTCGCTCAGTGGTCCTTTCCAACAGCCCATCTGGCCGAATTCTAACTATAGCTTGTTTGGAGTAGGTAGTTTAGGACCTTCATCTTACACTACGCTGGTGGGATCCATGTCATTCTATTTTTTTGACACATTTGGTAATAATTATTTTTCTTGGGCTGTCATCTTGGCTAGGGCGGAACCCCGATTTTGGACAACAGACTTCTGTGCAAGGTAATATTCCTACACAGGGGGCAAGTACAGGAGTTTTCTCCTCACAAGGACTTTGGAATCCTTCGCAGGGATCAGTTCCATCACAAGAGATGTTGGTTGGGGGTAACCCCTTCCATGGTCAATGGAACCCCGGGTAGGGCTCAGTACCTATGCCCGTCGGATCGGTTGGGGGCATCCCCTTCCAAAATCCTTGGAACACAACATAAGGAGAAATCCTTGCCCAACCCATGTCGTCCCATTACGGGAATCAATCAATGATATCCCAGAAAACACAGTTTCCATACACTAGCCAAGGCCATGGTTTCTACCATAACCCTGTCCAACAACCCAACTTTTCATGGCAACTTGGTGCTAGTCAAACTCTAGGCCCTCTTTTTCTTGTACATAGTACTTAACCCAAACTACCTTTTCTGGCAATGCTACATCTACCAGACTTTTCAAGTTTGCTCAATGACCCAAGTTGTCATGATCCACGTTGGCCCAAAATGTCGACTAAGTTTCCCTCGAATATTCCAAAATTCGAAGGCAAGCCTGGCGAAGACCCAGGTGATCACGTGACAAATTTCCACTTATGGAGCTCATCAAACTCACTGCGAGGCGACTCCATACAATTTTTCCTTTTTAAATGCACTCTTATTAGGGGTGTCGTGAAATGGTATATTGAGTTGGATCACTCGAGGTATTCTTACTTTAACAACTTGGCGATGGTCTTCCTAAACCATTTCGAGCTACCCGTGAGATACGATGTCGGCACTGAATTGCTGGCCAACTTTGAGTAGACTAAGGTCGACCATATCTCTGATCACATCTGAGAATAACAGTGCCGGAAGAGTTTGATGAAGGTACAGGTCCCACCAAAATTCTTGTTGGAGTGGTTCCTGAAGTCTTTGGTACCAATTGTATCCAAGGATTTTGCAACTTATGGGGTGTTTTCAAAGGAGGAAGCAAAAATGAGAGTGCAACAGCTCGAACTGATTTATTCTCAATCTGGCATGCTCTATGAGATTTTTCCATATGTGCCAAGGTCCATCCTCGATAACGCCAAACAAAATTTTGGACCCCATTTCGATGGCAATCTGGGCTCAACACAAGGAAATTCCATCGATCTGTTGTCAAATCAGTTGCAACAATTTTCGATACAATAGACGACAGACAACTAGACCTCCAGTTTAGTTGTTCCCCCTACCCAAACATCGGGCGTACACAGTGTGTATTTGATGAACCTGAAGGCCAACCAGTAGCATGAAGGAAAGAAGAAACAACAGAATAAGAAGGGTAAAGAGGAAAAAAATGCTAATAACAATGTTGGCGCGGGAAAAATAGAGAAGAGAAAGTCGAGGTATATGTGTAACCTTTGCATGGAGGACCATCTAGTTCACCTGCTCCCTCTACTTGCATAATATCATAAGTTATTAGCAGAGAAACATCCTGTTGTGCTGATGAACCCATTTCCACATGGGAAAAACATGGCTCAAGATTCATCATCCTCAAGCGCGAAAGGGGGCAGTCAGGGACCCCCTGCGTCTACTAGTAATACCTTGGTCGTGAATTTTTACATGTTGAAAGGTGACACTCACATATCGACCAGGTCCTAAGATTATGGAATGTCGGAATATGTCAAAAAGGGTAAAGAAACCACAAACCCACCTGTTCCTCTCTATATTGAGAAGACGATGGGAGAAACATTGACACACATCCCGAAAGGGGTGTTCAATAGAGCTTCTCACAATCTAACCGTGAGGTTCGCCTAGAACTACTCTGTTGTGGAAATTTGGCACAAACCCCTTGCGTGATGTCCACTTTGGAATTCCTCCAGAGCTTCCCTTCACAGAGAAAATCTCTTTTATCTGCATTGGGATATGTAGATACTTGTAACCCGGCAGTGATCATTCTCAATCCAATTGACTTGAAACCTCGTCTTCCTTACCACGTTGCATTCCAGATAGTAGTGGCTTACACCATGGAATATTTTACTCGAAATATTTTTCGTACGGTGGTTGACGAGGGTGCCTTGAATTGCGTGATTTTGTTGGCATGTTGGAATGCCATTGGCCAACCTATTTTTTCTTTGTCTCCTACATTTCTTACAACATTTGACGGTCGTTCATTCAGAGCACACAAAATCATTCCTTATTTCCTCGTGTAGTTAGGAGGAAAGACCGTGTGCGTCAAAGTTAAAGTGGTCAATGCACCTCTCGACTACAACCTTTTTTTCAGAAGGAGTTGGACCTATGTAATGCATGCAGTGGTTGCTATAGTCTTTCAGGTCTTGTTGTTTCTGCACGAGGGCCAAATTGTGACCATTGACCAGTTTTCCTTCTCCTGTTCTAACCCTTCATCGGTGGCATCAACAGTTTCGATGATTGATAATCCTCATCTCAACACCATCATCATAGGGGTTTCTTTGTGTCCATCGTTGATGGGTACTTTCGATTATCTTCCTCCTTGTAGCAATGTCAAACTTATATCGTCTTCCCCCGACCAACCTAGGGATGAAATTTTTCAAATGTCGTCATTTCGAACGACTTACTTTCATGATCCTTGGACTCTTCCTTCCCCATCATCTTTGATGGAAGGGACAGGGAATTTAGGCATGGCCATTCCCTTGTCTGCAACAAAAGTTGTGTACAACATTGTCTACCAATCTTCGACCGACCTCAATCTGACTCCTGCATAGGAGTTAGATCCAGTTCTCGAGCCTATTTGGGCTCAAGGTTATCTTGCCACTACATATTCTTTATACCTGGTCTTACCCTCAGATGAGGTGATCCTTGAGGAATTTACTATTCTAGACAAACCTTGGGATGATCTCCATCATAGATCATACTTCCTCCAAGAGTTAAGAAGAATAGAAGCAGACGAATTTGTTTTGACTATGAATGGAGATAGGTCTTGTCCTATTAATCCTCTAGCTACGCACACAGTTTATGTTGAGGGTAATATGGAAATTATTGTTGAAATGATTCCCATTAATATCTCCAGAACCCCTGGTGTTGTGGAGAATTTTTTTTTCAGAGCGGACTGTTCCCCCGAAGAGATTTGAATTTATATGGAGTTATTTAAGGAATTTCGCGACATTTTTTCCTGGTCTTATGAGGAAATGCCAGGCATAGACCCAATAATCATCGAACATGAAATAATGACTTATCCTGACACCAAGCCAGTCTGATAGAAACTTCATCCGATAAATCCTCAAAAAGCGACAACAATTAAGGCTGAAGTAGAAAATTTTCTTAAAGCCAGTTTTATCTACCCCATACAATTGACAGAATGGGTATCAAACCTCATTTTGTTTAACAAAAAACAGGGTACAATTTGTGTGTGCATGAAATTCCATGACTTGAACAAGGCCTATCCGAAAGATAATTTTCCCACCCCATTCATCGATCAGATCATTGATGAATGTGTAGGCTGTGAGGTCTTTTCATTCATGGATGGTTTTTCTGGATATAACTAGATACAGATCAAATACGAAGACCAACATAAAACAAATTTTATTTGTCCTTGGTGCACATTCACATATCGTAAGATGCCTTTTGGCCTGAAGAATGTTGGAGCCACTTTTTAGTGGCCCATGTTGTTTACTTTCCATGACCTTATACACATAGTCGAGTCTTATCTCGATGATCTAGCATCACGCTCTCACAAGAGATCTGATCATCCCACACACTTTCGACTAATCTTCGAATGATGTTTCTACTATCATATTCGCTTGACTCCTAACAAGTGTATTTTATGCATGACATCGGGTCATCTATTAGGTTTCATTGTTTTGACAACAGGGATCATGGTCGATCCTTTTAAGTTTGAGGCGATATTTCAATTGCATCCCTTGTGCACAATACCCCAGCTTCAGAGCTTACAGGGGAAAGCGAACTTTCTTTGGAGTTTTGTCGCAAACTAAGCCAAGATCACTAAAGGGTTTATGAATTTGTTGTAAAAGGGAGTCCCATTCTATTGGGACGAAGCTGCTCATCTCTCTTTTGAAGCGTTGAAACATGCCCTTACATCTGCTCCTCTGATCCAACCTCCCATTTATAACATATATTTCTTATTGTACTTGTCCGCTATAGAGTCGACCATGAGCATGGTATTGGTTCAAGAGGATGATCTACTTGAGGAGCATGTCATTTATTACCTAAGTCAAGGCCTGGTTGGGCTGGAACTCAACTATTCCCATGTTGAGAAGCTTGCTTTGGCAGCAGTGCATGTTGTCCAGCAATTCTGTCATTAAATTTTTCTTCGCAATACCACCATTTTTCTTCGCAATACCACCATCGTTGTTGTTGTGAATCCTTTTCAATATGTGTTGACAAGACGGGTCATTGGCGGAAAGATCAGTAGATGGATTGTAATCCTCGAGGAACTTGACTTGGATTTTGTTTTTGCGAAATCCAAAAAGTTGTTGGTCTTTGCGGAACTTATCTCGGAACTTTCAGTCGAATCAAGTGATGTCACTCCCGAAGAATATCCTATCAAAGGATATCTTTTTTTGATCACATCTTCGGACCCCTGGTATGAAGATATACTAGTCTATCTCCAAAATTTGAATTTCCCTGCTTCTTCTTCCCGCGACGAGAATCGACGAATTCACCATCATATATGAAACTATCTCATACTTGACGACACTTTGTATCGTCAAGGTGTAGATTGCATTCTTTGTCGGTGTCTTATACACAAGGAATCATAGCTCATTCTTAATGACTAGCACACTGGAGCATGTGGTGGTCATTTTTCTTGGCTGGAAACAACCCAAAAGATTCTGCGTTTCGGTTACTTTTGGCCTATGTTAATTAAAGATTGCATTGAGTCAGTCAAGAAGTGCCACCTGTGTCAGATCTTCTCTTGGAAGATGTGGGCACATCCTTCTCCCATGTTTTCTGTCATTGTTGTTGGTCCCTTCACTAAGTGGGGGATTTATTGGTACATCATCGTAGTGGTAGACTACTTCACAAAGTGGGTCGAGGCTATGCCAACATTTAACAATGATGGAAAAAAATGACTCTTTTCATTTTTAACCATATAGTAGCAAGATTCGACATCTTGAAAGAGATTGTCACTGACCATGGCAGTCACTTCCAAAAGAAAATGATGTTTGAGTTAAAATCAAAGCTTGGGTTGAGGAAAGAACATTCATCACCTTACTACCCACAAGTGAATGGTCAAGTTGAAGCTATGAATAAGCCTCTCAAGACTATTCTTCAGTGAACGGTCAATTATGCCAAGTTAAATTGGCATTTGATGTTGTACTTGGCATTATGGGCTGACAGGATGCCTGTGAAGACTGCCACCAGTTTCTCACGTTTTCAACTCGTATATAGGATGGAAGCAGTCTTGCCTACTGAGTGTTAGATCTTGTATTTAAAGTTGGCAGTGAAATTACTGCTAGACACTTCACTGCTTGAGGAATGCCTATTATATATTAAGCAGCTAGATGAGAAACGCCATGATGCATCCTCAGCCAATGAGGCTCACAAGAAAGGATTCAAGTGTCAATATGATCAGTTTTCTCATCCTCGTATTTTATCCAAAGGCGATCTAAGACTGGTCTATGATCAATACAAGGATCCCCTGGGGGCAGGCAAGTTCAAACCCATGTGGTTCATACCTTTCATTGTGAAAGAGTTATTAAAGAAGGGTGGTTACCATCTGGTTGAATTTGAGGGAAATTCCTTGGCAGAGCCTAGAAATGGGCTCTACCTCAAGAATTATTACTCTTAGGTTGGTCACCTGGGTGACTTCTTGTACATATGTATAGTTCTTATACAATTTTTTTTCTTTTTTGGTTTTATGGATGTGTCGTTATTTATGTCATATTTTTCACTATGGCATATGTCAAGTGAATCAGAGGTGTTCTTTGGGTTCATGAATGGTTCTAGCCGACACACTCAGAGGCTTTCTTCCACAGCTTGGGTGATTTTCACACCTAGAGGCCAATTGTTATGTTCTGAAGGTATATGTCTAGGTGACTCCACAAACAATGTCGTTGAGTACAACGTAGTGATAGAGATTCTTCGTGACACTTTGTCGCATGACATTTCTCACCTCTGGGTCTACTTAGATGCCCAACTGGTTGTGTCCCAGTTAAATAGAGTTTACCACATTTATGATCCTACATTGCACCAACGCTTCCTTAGGGTATGCCTCTTAGAACATTACTTTGATTACATTACATACATCCATGTTCTTAGGAGATTAAATCAAATGACAGATACTCTATCTAATCAAGTATTAGATTGGGATGTTGCACACACATAAAACAAGGCACACACATACACATGTACATACATTTGTAAAAAATGTGATCCATA